>PVJA010000907.1:81097-143761 GCA_004027025.1 Myocastor coypus | reverse complement strand
CCTCTCCTCTCCTCTCCTCTCCTCTCCTCTCCTCTTCTTGTGTGGACATTACCACAGGCTCCTAGCTCATCTTGGAGAGATCCCTTCCTTTCCAGGTTCAGAATCTCTGAAAACGGGGAGATTGGGATGACATAATGTACCCTGAGGTTCTCCAGGCTCTGACATTTCTTGCTTCTCAAGGCAGATGCCTTCACTCACAGTGAACAGCAGGCATGTATGACTGTGCTGCTATTTAGGCCTAAAGTCGCTTAATTAGGCAAAGAACACTCCATACATTTTACTTAAACTGAACTTCAGATAGCTTTTGCTGTACAGTTTACTGTTTCCTCCATACAATTTCCTTATCTATTTTAAAACTGATTCACAAATGGTGGTGAGAATTTAGGGGCTTACATTGGCTGTTTTGCAATTCAGACAAGTGATTAAAATATTCCCAGCACATACACTTAATCAAAACAAGCCCAATTAAGCTCACTACTCCAGATTCCACCTCATTAGCTTTCTGTTCCTAAAATATAACAGATGTCATTGCTGCAGGCCCGGAGGTACAGACACATTTTTCAGCTAAGCACTTACAATGCAACCTAAGTTAGAGGAAGATTTAATTATTACTTTCATTGTCATGGCTTCCTGTGGAAGCTCATTTTTCACTTAATAGCAATCTCTTCCTACCTAGTTGCCCACTGCCACCAAAATAATGTGTCTTTCTGCTAAAATACTGAGTTCATAAAAAAAGTATCATTCTTATCCTTTCCATTTTTGCCTGGCAAATTGATTTTGGTTGCTCTTGGACTTATGCAACCCCACATTTCTTATTAAGTGAATGAAGAGAAAGAAATGGAATGTAATGAGTCTCTGACATTTTTTGGTAATGCTTGGGCTTATTTACTGAAGACTCCAAGAAGGGCTGAGGTCTCTATTGCTTCCTGACAATGGACAGTAGTGTATTCCAGCGACGCCTCACCCTAGTTGTCCTCATATGTGTTACATTTTCTCTAAAGTCACCTTTTCTAAGCTTGGCCTCTCATCTTATTTTTCTTCAGTCCTCTAGCTCCACTCATTTACTGGTACACATTAGGATTTGTTTCTTTGTTTGTTTTAGACAATGAAAAGAACATAAAACCTTGTAATAAACACATTTTTAAAAGGGCTCTTAAATGACTGCAGCCCATCGATGCAACCCCTCTCTTTGGTCTCATGGCTGGCTATGGGCTTAAACTATATGATCAGTAAGGAGTTTAGTCAGACACATAATATGAGCACACACAAAGGCTTACACAATCCAATCACCAAACAATGATTTGAGACTTTAAAAACAAACACTAATTCACAATGCAAACGCAAGCTTTCCTCTCCAGCAGAGTCTCCTGGGTGAGGAGAAAAGTCTTCTAAAATCCTGCCAGTACTCAGAAGTTTCCAGAGCCTCCCTTAGGATATTTCTGGAAAGCCATCAAGCTATTAGCCCAAGCTACTCCAGCAGAATGTCCTCTGACGCGTGGCTCATTTTTTTCACGGTGCAGGCTCAAAATGGCAGCTGATTCAGTTCCTTATGAGGTTTTTCTCCAATCGGAAGACAGTGCCCTGTCCCTGCATTTATATGACAACGGCTTGGAAAGAGGCTAGAATGCTCTGCGTGTCCCACTTCCATGCAGCAAGTCATCAGGCCAGGACCCCAGCCCTATGACCTCATTCAGCACACGCTACTTCCATTAAGTCCTTGTCCCCAAATACTTTGGGGCTTGAGATTCTAACACATGAATGTGACAGAGACAAAACTGTCGACCTGTAGCAAGCCACTTTAAGAAAAATTACATACATTTTCACTAGGATGGCCCTGAAATCAGAGACCTTCTGTTTCAAGAACAGAGAACTTTGCTCATTCTTTGTATTTTTTCTTATGTGACTTATTCATGTGAATTTGTTTCAAATTTTTTTTACAGTTTCTTATATTTAAATTCACCATGAACACATAAAAAATTGTAACTTTGGAGGAAACTCAAAGAATGTGCTACCAAACATGAAGACAATATTCAAGGAGGAATTCAATATTTAATTTGAATGATTACAGTAATATTACAACTTGAATATAGTTACCCAGCTTGACTCTTACATAAGGAAAAGCATTTAATCAGACTAAAACTCTAGGGCACCTTTTTCAATGCAGCCAGTGGCCTATATGTAGCAGTTATAACACATTTCAAGCATACCTACACTTAATAGCATCATACCATTAATGATCCAGAAAAAAAAGAGTAAAGCTTATAGGTTTTTTTTTTTTTTTTAAATCCCTTGAAAGTAGGCAAATGTTTATCTTACTTATGATTCTATCATCAGAATTAGAATAATGCTGGGCATAGAGGAGGCACCTAATATATTCTTACTGAATTGATCAGTAGTTTCCTGAAAGCCAAACTAATCATGTCCATCATGTCCTGCTAACCCTGAAGTCTCTCTAACATAGAGCAAAGGGTTCCAAAACTACAACTGTGGATCAAAGTTGACCCTCCTTCTTGATTTTTTTTAATGATCTATGAGCTAAGAATGATTTTTACATTTTTATTTTTTTTAATTTTTTATTTGTTTTTTTTTAAATTCTATTTATTTATTTATTTATTTATTTATTTCTTGTTTCAGAACCTTTGTTTATCCACTCATTTTTATGGTCGGCTCAGTCCACCTTGAGGGCAGGGCTGAAGCCGCCCAAGCTTTCCCAAGCAGGCGCTTTAGACCACTGAGCCATCCCGCCGGGCCCCATGATTTTTACATTTTTAAAAGATTGAAAAGAAGAATAAAATGTGAATTCATTTAAAACTATATAAAATTCAAATTGTATAATGCTTTATTAAAATATGTATCAATGTGATGTTTTGATAAAAATATAGACTCAGTAAGGGGAGATATTTTTGGAAGAATTATTTGAAAGGAGGAAGAAGCAAAGAACCATTGCAGTGCGGAGAGGGGCATGAGTGCAATACAGTTGCCTCTCTATTTAGGATGAGTTACATCCTCAAAGCCCACCTTAAATAGAAATTAATGACAACTGAACATTACCATTATAGTTAGTGCCAGAATACACTAGAATATTGGTTGCTTTCTCTTGTAAATGTGTGACTGAAAGAGAACTGTCGCTTGTTCCTGTGTAGCACTGAGAGAGATGACTGTGACATATACTGCTAGCCTAAGGAAAAAAGCAAAATTCAAAATTTGAAGTACAGTGCTACTGAAGGCGTACCACTTTCACACCATTTTAAAGTTAAAAAAATAAAAAAAAAAAATCTTGTCAGTCAAACCACCATCAGTCAGGGGCTGGCTACAGAAAGAAGGCTATGCTAACAGAATCAGCAAGCATCTCAAAGGGCAGGCACAAAAGGATTTTCATTTCTAGCAAGACACTAGCATGGCTAGAAAGAACCCAGTGTGGGAAATCTGTATGCCAGGGTGGTGCAAGAGGAAACGAAATCGGACTAGGATGGCTTCCTTTTAAGGTAGCAACCTTACACTGAATTGGTTCAGGCTGAGAGTGGGCCAAAGCTTGAGAATCTGGAAGAAAAGGAGAATTAACCAAGGTTTGGTTAAAATGTATTTCATTTCCCATTCTTCAGTGGAACCATACAGTCCCTAATTGTCTTTTTTTTTTTTTTTTTTGGTACAGGGCTCACCACTGACTCATAGTGATCCTCTTGCTTGTATCTCCCAAGTTCTGGGATTACAGGCACACGCCACCATGCCCAGACTCACAGTCCTTAGTTTTGTTTTGTTTTGTTTTTGTTGTTTTTTTTTTAGTATTGGCAGACCTAGTTTATTTTTGTGTAAAAACCTTTCATGTTGTAGCTACAGCTGGAGCTTGAGTCCTCTGGACAGAGACTCTGGTGTGGGTTTTCACAAGATGGTCAGTGAATTCCTGATAGGGAGACTTGGTGAACACAGTGTCTTTCCAGAGGTCAGGGGTCAGATAGCTGTAGGTCTTGGAGATGGCATCAAAGGTGGCCTTAGCAAAGTTGCCCAAGATAGCAGTGCAGCCCCTAGCGGAGGGGTAGCAGTCATCAATTCCAGCCATCAGCAGCAGCTTCTTGGGCACAGGGGCAGAGATGATGCCAGTGCCTCTGGGGGCAAGGATCAGGCGCAAACACAGAGCAACAGCGGCCAGTCACTTTGCAAGGAACAGTGTGGGGCTTGCCAATCTTGTTTCCCCAGTAGCCTCTCCCCACGGGAACAATGGAGAGCTTGGCTAGGATGATGGCCCCACGAATGGCAGTGGCTACTTCCTTGGAACACTTTACACCCAGGCCAACATGACCTGGCCATTGTAGTCTCTAATGGAGACAAATGCCTTGAACCTGGTCCTCTGGCCAACGCGAGTTTGCTTCTGCACAGGCATGATCTTCAAAACCTCATGCTTGAGGGATGTGCCCAGGAAGAAGTCAATAATCTCAGACTCCTCGACGGGTAAGGAAAAAAAGATAAATTTCCTCCAGGGACCTGATCTTCGTGTCTTTGACCAGCCGGCCCAGCTTGGTGACAGGAATCCACTCTTTGTCTTCGGCCTTACCCCCGCGAGCCCCGCGGCCTCAGCCCCAGCCCTGGCCTCTGCTGCACCCACGACCTTGAAGGCTACTGCCAAAGCCTCCGCAGAAGCCGCCGCAGCCTCCCATGCCTGGGCCCCCGGGGCCTCCGGCCCCTCCCGCTGCACCAACGTCATCCACCATTTGGTGTTTCCCAGAAAGAGAGCGTCCTTAATTAATTATGCAGGGGAGAAAAAAAATAGTGACAGAGACAGAGACAGAGACAGACAGACAGACAGACAGAATATGAAGGGTTTATACTTGGCCCTGAAAATGACAAGGTAGCATATAGTACACATAGCTTATCGTGGTCACATGACGTACAGGATTGGTTCTTGCTGTAAGCTATTCCTCAGACCCAAGGGATAGTTGCCAACTTGTACTTCTCAGGACCTTAGGGCTCAGTGCACCCCAACCTGGTGAGCAGCCTCATCCACCCATATCTGTTGTCTGTAGTTGTTTCTGTTACAAACGCCAGTTGAGTAGACCTCATGGAGACTCGGTTTGGCAACTCTCCTCGAGGTCTACTCAGCTGGCAACAGTACAAAAAAAAAAAAAAAAAAAAAAAAAAAAAAAAAAAAAAAAAAAAAAAAAAAAAAAAAAAAAAAAAAAAAAAAAAAAAAAAAAAAAAAAAAAAACTTTCTGCATCACTGCAGAGTTAAAATGTTGATTTCACACATAAAGATTAGGAAGAAAATGTATGGTTGAAGTAAAAAACCTACTGAGGTACCATACTATAAGAAAACATAGTTCAGCATCCTGAAGTAATTTGCAAAGTACACAGAAGATGCTCTTTCCCAGTTCCCTCCCTGTCTGCTGCACCAGGACAGGAGGACCCCCTGCCAGCCTCAGTACCCAGCCTCTCTCCTTTTATCTACTCCCTATCTCACAAACTCCTCTCTTTCAAGTATTTAACTTCTATTTTTTAGGGGATTTTTCTTAGCTTTATTTTTCATTAGTACATACCTGCAGCACTGAATGCTTACACTTCTCGCAGGGAGTACACACATCAATTCTGTTTCCAATCCTCCCCCCTCTCCTCCCCCACTTCAGTCCATCTCTTGGCTCCCTCCCTATCTGCAAAAGGCCCACCTCCCATTTCCTATTTTCTGCCTTTTATTTTGTTCTTTATCTATATTTGGGATTTTTTCATATTTAAAAAATCCTGTGGTATTTAAGCTTGTGGATCTGATTTATTTTACTTACCATTATGACCTGAGGGGTCAACCATTTCCCTACAAACGACTCAAGTTTATCTCAATTTATTGAGGAAAACACAAATATCTTTGCCTGCTTTGAATTCATATCACCTAGAACAGTACCTGGAAAGCTAGAGAATGAAGGAAACAACACATGAACAAACAGACTTTGATATTCAAAACCATTACTGGGGATGCGGAGCCCAAGCCAAGCCTGACTCCAGGGAGAGGGTAAGAGCAGTGTTTAATCACACCGCGCCTATGCAAACAGCTGCTGTTGGAGTGCAGAGAAGCACTTTGTTCTCCTTAGCAGGTTAAATATGCCTCTCCACAAACGTGTTAACATCCTTCCTTTGCGTAGTAAATCCTCTTTTCATGAGCTGTTCAAAGATAAACTTTATCCCCAGGTTGGATTATCATAACCTCCAAATCTGTGTGCCTATATTAAGCTTCCCTCTATCTTAAAAGGAAATGATGCTTCAGTCACCACATTCACTTTGAATAGCAACTAACTTTTCCTTTTCGTCGTCAAATATCTCTAACCAGTCATTGACATTCATTAAAAACTCATTTTGGCCCCAAATTCTTTTCTTAATGCCCAGTCTCCTTCAGGCATTCTTTCTCGGCTCCACCTGTCAATGGAGCAAACTCTGCAGATTCTCTTCTAAAGAGAATCTGTTATTGAGTGAGCTCATTCACTTCCACGCCATCTGTAACTTCATCATAGACAATCAGCTCGGCTAGCTCCAACACCGCTCGGTGAGTTCTAGCACGGTAATTATGCATTGTCTGACAGACACAATTACTTTAAGAGCCCTCAGAATAGGTAAGTGCTTGTGTCTCCCATAGCTCTGGGTGTGGTGGAAGGAATTTACTGAAAGACAGAAGACACACTCTGGGTAAGTTTGCCACCAGCTGAATAGAACAGAAGTAAACTGAAGGAAGGCTCATTTCTGGTTATTCAGAGGAGCTCCGGCCTTCACCTTCACCATGACCTCTCTCCTGGCTGTAATCCAGACTGTTCATTCTCCAACACAGACCCTACAGCCTTCTGTCACAGACCCATCAGCATCCTGACGCACACTTGCCTGGGATCCTACAGTGAGCTCCAGTCCTCCTGCTTTCGGCTGGACCCTTCGGATCTCCCGTGCTCAGACAGCCCCCAAAGCCCACTTTGCAATCCTTCTGTATTTCTATATCTGGCATTCAGTGTTTCTTTTCTCTAGCGAGTACCGCCTGCTCCAGCTCACAAATACTTAAAATTTAACACCTCTAAAGTGTAACAGAAGCTTTCCTCCCAGCCTCCAAGCACCCTATATTGGATTTTTGTCTTAGAACACATCACAATTATCTAACAGAGTCCTGAATTTACCACGAGGCTCCTCACAGATTGGTCATTAGTGCCTACGGATTTTACTTCCTCCCTGGCTCCCTAAGGTCTGCATACCACACTTCCACCAGCCTCTGTTCTTTGTCTAGTAGCAGTGATTTCACCTAACGTTATGTTTCTGAATGAATTTCTTTGTAGGTTTCCTAGTCCGTTTCCTAGTCCTCAGTTTTCCCTGCTGTAGACATATCATCTTTTCTTCATTCTCAAATGTGAATTTGATCAAAACACACAGCTGTTAAAATTACTTTAGGGTAAACGAAATTCCTTTACATGGTTTAAATGAGTTTTGTGACGCAAGACTTCCTGATGCAAATAACGCCGATTTTCCTTTTTTTTTTTTTCTTTTTCTACAAATCCCTCTCCCTTCCCCAGCCCCCTCACACATACACACACTGCCCTCCAACCATTCAAAATAATTTTGTCTAAATAACTATCACTTGTTCACCTCTAGTTTCTAACATTATCCTAGGCTGCTTTAAGCTCCAGAAGATGGAACATATGGTTGTATTTCCTACCTGAAATGTATTGCTGTTCCCAGACAGCTCCTAGTCATTATTAAGATCCTAGTTTTGGCATCACACTTTCTAAGAAATTTTTTTGTATCACAAACTCCTTCTCACTACCACCATCAGCTCTTGGTAGAAGATCTTCCCATCTTTCCCTTTGGACTCTATGTTCTATTTTCCTAGTGTGAGGAGCAAGGAATTAATTACTTTCTTCTTCCATCTAAATCACAAATAATTCCTTTTGTCTTAGGAAGTCAGCACACAGGCTAATACCAGTTTATCACATATTTTCAAAATCTATCACACCAGGTAGCACATGCTTGGCAATCAATAAACAGAGGAAATAAATAGAAGAATGAACGTTTTTCTGTATTTCAAAGGAAATTGGCAAAAGAAATCCTTTTTTTGCTTATTTCAAAATGGTTGCCCCAGATTAATTAATATCATAGTTTGAAGGAGTCAATTTATTAGCCCAAACCTATTCAAATAATTTGAAAACCTGAAAGTCCTTGCTGTACGTTGAAGGTTTTACCAAGCTATACAGTTACTGTCTATAGTTACGGTTGTGTACTTATTGTCATTGTTTTTAGATTGGTCCAGTGGCATTTCTTTGGTCAGATTTGTGACTATGAGTAAGGATTTAAGGGTTACCAGGTTGTTTGCTTGGAGAAGTGATCTGAGACTGCACATAGATGACGACTATTACGCCAATACACTCCACAGCTATAGCCACCTATGAGTCCACTCTTCATATAACCAAGAATCTGCTTTTCTCCTCTTGCTGCCTCTGACCTGTGGTTGTTGAAGCCCGCCTTGAATGTAACTGTGCCTCCTCCTCTCTCCCCTCTAAATGCACATGGATGTCGTAGACACGTTCATCCACCCTAGCAAATCTCTGGAAAATTGGAAGACACGTTTCAAAAGAAACAAATCACTCCAGTTTGGCATTCCATACGACATCCATTTCGGTGGGTTACTATTAGCATCTGTGATGAGCGGACGGGTGCCTGCCAAACACTGAATGTCACTGAGATGAAATTTAGTTGGTGGGGCTGAGGCCAAGCTTATTGCTGTTCAGAGTGAACGTCACAATTGTCCTCTCTTATTATCATCCCTCCACTGAGTATAAAAAGCATAGATTGCTTTGCAAAATCTGTCTTAACTAATCACAAATAGGGCCTAATGGGAAGATTGCTGCTTTCATCTTAGTTAAATAAAACACAGTCTCTAAATCTTTTGCCTGCTCCAGGTTTTCACAGTACTGTGCAAGTTTCCTGCTTACATATTTGAGATGCTAGGAGGTCTCATCGCATCAGTGTGTTACTGATAGCCTCATTAGGCTGTGCCATCAAGCGCTGTCCCTTGCCCCTTCTCCACCATCAGAGCCAAGTCCCAGTGAGTTAAATGGGGACACTGGAATGGCAAAGCAATTCCACTCCTTCCCAGCAGCTAATTAAGAAGGAGGCTAAAGCATTGTGCTAAAGACTTCAGTGAGTTTGCCTAGCAGCTCTTCAAGGGTGACCTTGTAGCAATCAGCGAGAGTACAGAGGAGAGTCACTGTTGCGTGCTAAGTGATCATCAAGAAAGTTCAAATGCTATCGAATGGGTGGCTAAGTATGCTGGCGTGTGCTTGCTTTGTTCTCTGCCCCCTTTAAACTGACAGAATTTCCTTTCTGTACAGACATAGGAAGCAAGTGATGAAGAACTTGAGACTCTACTTAAATGAACAATACCTAATCAGCCTACTGCACCAGTTATATAACTGCTGCTTACAGGGCTTGCATGCAGCATCTTACTATGTGGTACCCGTGAATGCGATGGGTCCTCGCATCTCCACAGTGTACTCGCTCTTCTCTCTTACCAGCCTCTACTGATAGAGCTAAACAACATCTGAAAACTTACTTTCCCATCTTCTTCGAAGCTTCAGGTGAAACATGGTGGCACAGTTCTGAGCAATGAAGTAGAAGAAATCTGCTGGCTTGCCTGCGTACTTCCTGTCTAGAAGGAAGATGCACAGTGGTGTGCTGGATCAGAAAAGCAAAAGCCACATTTCAAGGACTGCAGGGCAGGAAGACAGAAGGGTCTGATGGTTTTACTCTCCCTTGATTCTTCTCACAAACTACATTGCAGAGCAGCAGACTTTTCAGTACCTCTCAAGGTCCACTACTCAGGCCTCGCGCTTCTAATAGCAGGATCCAGTCCCGGCTGATAGGGAATGCCAACACAAAAGACTTGATTTCTTTCTGCTTTTTCTGTTAAGACTTTCGTACCTCTCCCTCCTTAGTCCAGACTGTGTACCTGGGCAGAGATAAGAGAGTGTCACATAAAAAAAGAGAACAGATTCATCTTCATAAAATTCAAAAGATTCTTAACATTCAAGAGTTAATCTTTTCTCAAATTCATAAATATTACTTATATCAGCCAGCATTCAATCAGGAAAACAAACCAAAAAGATATGATGTATTTCAGTACGGGGAATTCAATATAGGAAATTTAATGTAGGAAAACGAAGAGACACTTGATAACCCAGAGATAATAACGGCAGAAAGTTATTCCTCTTGGAACTGGGGACAACAAGGAGGGGTTTGATTCTGAGAGGAGCCCTGGAGCTCAGGGAAGGAGATTCAGAATGGTGGCATAGGGGTCAGCCACGTAGCTCAGCAGACCAAAGCACCTGCTCAGGCAGAGCACAAAGTCTAGGATTTGATCCCTGGCATGCTGTGCTAGCCTCACCCGCGGGGCCTGCTGAGATGGGTATGGTGGTGCATTCCTGTAATTCCAGCACTTAGGAAACTTTAAGCAGGAGAAGCACTATGAGGGCGATCCACATAGAGCAATCCTGGTTAGTTAGATATGGATACAGGATCCTGACTTTACATATGTGGAAACCAAGGGCCTGAGAAGTGAAGACATGGCCCACGGTCACAGCACTTAGCAGCAGCAGAGCTGGGATCCAAACGCATATGCTCCAGGTCCAGAGACCACGTGACTGTCCACCGTGCTGCAGCACTGCTTGCCTTGTGGATCTGCTGATTGAGATTTGTCTTTTACACTCACATAGAGTGTATGGTATTGCCCAAAATGAAGGGCAACAAGTAGCCAAGGGCTGGAAACTTCAAGACAGGATGCTGAATCAAACAAACAAAAAAAGAAGCTTTTGTCTTTATAAATAAATTATCCTGGATACTTGCTATAGTGATAGAAATTTGACTAAAACTTGCAGTGTGCTGCTATTTTGTGGCATTTGGAACTAACAAGGACCTTTCAGCCACTAGGTGCATGAAACCAGAGAACCAAGGGTTATCTTTTACATATAAGTTGCAGTGTCTTTTAATTTATAGGTATGAAATGTTCTTTTTTTGTTTGTTTCCAAAACCAAGGGTTCAACACAAGTCCCTTGTGCAGAGCTATATCCCAACTCTATTTTTTTTTTTTTTTTGAGACAGGGTCTCATTAAGTCCCTGAATTGCCAATCTTCCTGCCTCAGTTTCCCACCATGTCGAGATTCCAGGCATGCACCACCACGGGCAGCCAAGTGCCCTACTTTAGCTGGAACATCTGCTCACATCATAATAAACCAGGTCATGCTGTCACAAGACTCACCCTTCAACTAAAAGATGACCATCAAGCTCACACCACAGCTGGAGTTCCAATGTCTGTAACTCATCCAAGGGCAGCCATAGCATTCGCTTCTCTTCCTTCCTCCTTTCCCTGTAACCATCCTCTTCCACATCCCTTCTCAGGAAGGCTTTGCCTTCTAGGAAAAAAAATGAATGTTGAGCTGGATAGACTTCCTCAGAAGACTGACCTCATCTCACCATACATTTCATGACAGTTTGCATTTGTACATGAAGTTCATTCCAGGGTTATGGCCTGACGTAAATATCTCTCCCTGTATTTTATTTTATTTTATTTGACTTTGTCTATTTGAGATAGGGTCTCACCACGCACTTCAGGCTGGCCTTGAGCTCACTTTTGCAGCCCAGGCTGGTCTAGAACTTGCTCTGATCCTGCTGCCTCAGCCTCCAAAGTGCTGGGATTACAGGTGTGAGCCACCATGCCCAGCTTCTACCTGTATTTTAACATTCACTTGTCATTCTAATGAAAACTTAGAAGCAAACACAGTTAAGTGCCTATACATAAAGGGCCACATTTACCAGAATAAAGAAAGACACGAAGGAATATGAACTCTTCAATACATCTGTATTCTCCACTCAGAGGTTCACTCAGGACACTTTCCACACTTAAATAATCCGAGTCACTCTCTTGGAGTTAAGAGGTATATTCCCATATTCTTGCAGAAAGTGTGTGATTCAGAAACATCTAAATATCATTGATCAAATTATTGACTAGTAGGCACTTTGTAAAAATAAATATAGATTGTATCTCTAAGCACATTCTGATTGATGGTAGATTGGTTGTACCTGAAAATGTTAATGCTCTACCAAGGAAAGGGGATAGATCAACCATCCGGACTGGAAAATGTCTTTGGTTGTATTAGACTCAAATTTTCTTTTACCTTATAGGTTAGATTAATCTGTAAGTAAAATGCTGAGTGCAGGTTTTGGAGTCATGTAAGTGGTCTTAAATCAAAGAAAAATAAAAAATATAAGCATCTTCTGAAGTACGCTAATTTCACTCAAAATTGAAAGCAGTGCAGTGTCTACCAAATATTACAATTTGTGTGTTGGTTAACAATAAAAACTTGATTGGAAAACATTAAGTCTCCACTTTGGCTCCATGCGAAGGGCTCGGGCGCTCTTGTCATTGCAATGAATAGCCTCAGACCTCTTTGAGCAAGGACTTCAAGTGTAGCAGATTTGAGTTAGTAATCCTCAAGTATCTCAGTAATAGAGCATCTACCTGACAAATGTGAGGTCAAGTTTCATTCCTGACACCAAAAAACAAAACAACCAAAAAATAAAAAATAAAAAAAAAGATAAATGGGCTCATCTGGTCATGGAATTATCAGTATATCTTAACAACTTAAATTCAGAAGGGCCTCTCATTGTCACCAAAGAGTAACTCTACAAGCTGTCTTTTACAGCGACTAAAAATCATTCGCTATTATTTAGGAAGCAGAGAAAAACAAATTTTTTTAAAATCAATTAGTAGAAAGAAAAGAAATCCTTTGAGGATTTAGGAATAGGAACATGTTTTCATCTGCCAGTTAAATAGAAGAATCATTCCTTCTTGTATTCAAATTAATCTGCATTTTCAATAACAAAAATTATATTTGGCACCAGAATTATAATAAAAACACATCAACATAACAAGCTTAGTTAGTGTTGGAGTTTGGGCCAAAGTTGCAAAAGATGAGAAACACAGCGATAATATAAACACTAAAGTAAGAAAGGAGGATGCTAAACTTCAACAAACAAAGATTCAAACTGGGAAAGTCACCACTTGCTGTCAATATTAAAAATGGGTCCATCAAAGAATATGCCAGTGTATAAGTACAGCTCTTCATCACACCTGCCAAGCCAAATAGGAGGCAGTGTAATGGCGAGAGGATGAGCACAAATCCATCTCCATCACCCATATAGGTGTCTATGAAAAGTGACATGAAAGAATTTCTAATCCGCATATGTCAATACAAGATTACTAAGCAACTGGTTACAACATCCAGAAGGGGATGTTGGCAGTGTTTTTGCAAATTCATATCCTTTCTCAACCCTGAGCCTGGGATTTGAATTAAAGACCCAGCTGTAAATATGCTTTTTTAAATTCTTCAGTTGATTCTCAGCACAACTTTGACACTCCAGAAGGACAGTGACCCAAGCAATGACATTAGCACTTGTATTAGACCCACTTCATTCACTGGATGGATTTGGATCTCAGTGTGTCCTTGGGTCCCTACCATTGACGCTCTAAGTGATAAAAGTATAGGAAAGACAGGAACTAGCAAGGAGTAAAGCAGACATCTATTGAATTAATATGTTGGAATCAAAAATAATTATCATGTCAAGTTGGGTTGTAAACTTTATCTACTTGCCCAATGCTTCAAGAAGTCTGCTCAATATAATTCCACCTGGGTAGCATGTTACATATTAAATTGGACAAAGTGTGCTTTGCATTTAATATAGGTCATGATATTTCACATTCAAATCCTATGAGTTACCTTATTTGAAAAAATTTAGTTGATAGATTGGGTTTACACAATAATCCAGCTTATGCAAGTCCACTGAAATTTATTTCCAGATCAACATGTTACAATGTACATATATGGCTGTACCAGCGAAAAACATCTTATCCATTTCCCAAGAACTTTCCATCAAAGATATTTGTAGAGGTAGAGACAGAGACAAAGACAGAAACAGAGTCCAAGAGAGACAGATCTGGGAAGGCCTGAGTTTAGTTGGCATAATGAATAAGATCATTAGATGGAAAAAAATAATTATAATTCACTTCTTAACTTTGAAATGCACACTGCAAATCCTGTAAGAGTTTAAGGAGGCTGATTACAATATGGGCTTGAATAACCAGGGAAATCTGAATTGAGGTGATGAAATCTGAATGAAGCCTTGATCAATATGATTTGATGAATGAGAAGGAGGAAGATATTTCAGGCAAGGTAAACAACATAAACAAAGACCAGGCTGGAGAGAGGAATAGCTTTCAGGAATAGCTTTCCCTACAGTGAAAAGGCACTTCTTTGCCTCTTGACTTTTCAGTGTGGGTTTGACAGCGTGCTCTGAACTAGCTGAATGAGGAGTGATCCAGAAACAAAGGTGAAACATTCAAATGAGGGATAGTGGATTTTTTAAAAAAAGAAAATCATAAGGAATTGAAAACATAGAAGAAAAATTAAGTTGCTAGAGCTATATATTGATTCAAATTTACAATCATAAACTGATATATGCAAAAGTGTAACTTATTTTTCTATAGTCCAATATAATTTCTATCATTAAGCTCCCTTTTCTGCTCAATAGCTAGAAACTGATATCAAGTTGCATTCAGGTAAATTTCTTTCCATTTAGGCATTTCTCTGCCAATTCAGGTTTATAACATAGCTACATTCACAACTTAAAAATCACCCCAAGATTTTATTCTGTCTTTCTCTTTTCCACATATTGACTTAAATCTCTAGGAACATTATACAACTATCATTACAAAAGCAATAATGGAGAAACAATTTCGGAAAGCTGTAGTCTCTTCAGAGCTGCATTTTGGCCTGGTGGTTGAGGCAGACTTTGTTCTTATGCTATCTACATGTCTGTCCCCTTCACGCAGGCATCTTATTTTCTGATCAAAGATTCTGGAGAAGTTCTGTTCCTATTTCATCATTGTTGTACCTGAATTCCTGTCCTAGACCTCAGTTTGTGGTACAGTCAGGCTACCTGGATTCTACCTTGTGCACACCCTCGTGTTTTTAGCCCTTTCCTTTCTTGATCATTATTTATTCTCTTATTAGCAGATGCTCTTATCATCATTAGAAGGCTACCTTGTTCTGCTATCACTCCCTGAGGTCTTCAAGGCTCTGAGTTGCTGGAAGACACTCACTCTGCCCATAACCCACCTATGAACATCTCTCCTGCAGCATTTCTTTATCACTGCATCCAAGAGACCTACCCATCCAGTCACCTACCCAAGATGAAGACTGAGCTGGGTAGCAAAGCTCAGCTAGCTGCACCGTGCTCGTGCACATGTTTGTCCACTCCACTCCCACCTTCCAAATCCCACAAGGTGTTAGACAAATGGTCACAACTCCAGCACATGCTCTTTCTCCTTCTTTCCTGCTTTCTCTCATCAGAAGCATTTTGTTTTTGTTTTTTTTGTTGTTGTTGTTGTTGCTGTTTTTTCTGAGAGCTGGATAGGAAAAGGAAATTCTACCGACTACATCCATTCTGATTTTCAATGTTTTCCTCTTTTTTCTAGAAGTGCCTTTTGAACTTAAACATGAAGACTATAGAATATTTCTCATGCCTCTCTCGACAGTTCAAGGAGTGTGAGAAGAATATAATACACATCAAAATTATAACTCAGCAATCAGTGTGTCACAACTAGAACTTCTGATGTCAAGAAGCGAATTAAGTAAACTGAATGTAATGTTAAACTTAAGACTCTAGGAAGCTTTGACCATAATTTCTCTTGTGCTGGGACAGAAATCCTACCCACTTATTCATTTATTTACAAATAGTCACTAACACCTACAAGAGGCAAGGTACAGATATATATAGTGGGCAAGGCTCCTGCTCTCGCTGAATGTTCATTATGAGGAGATATACAATAGGCAAGTAAACAAATAATTCCTCGTGATTTCTAAGTGCCACAGAGAGATCAGAAAGCTTGGCTAAAGCTCCAAAAGTGGGGTCTATTTTAGTCTGGTGGCAGAAGTGTTAAGAATTCTTTGTCTTCCTCAAGTCTGAAGCCCCCTCAGTAGTGTCTGAGAAGAATGTTTACTGCCTTCCTGAGGTAGAAATACGACAACTAATGGAAACCAGCTCTGCAGGCTTCCTTTGCCTGAGTTGGAGCTCTAAAACGCTTAAAAACAAGAGAGCTCCAGACTCCCGTTGTTGTGTAGCTTTTGTGAGAGTTTAATTGCTTTTGAATGCGTGTGAATGTCAATTAGAGCCAAGCTAAATATGTCTTCTCAGAGACAGAGCATTTGGTCTTTCTTTCAAGTTCTTTTGTTTGCTTGAATCGGCTTTGTAGTTTAACAGATGTTTTTGAAAGAAATGGAGACATAGCTTTTATAATGCTGAACATTAAATGAGAAACAATATTCTTCTCTTCACCTTCCCCTAAAACACACAGTGCTACAAAACTGGCAGCCCACCTTATACTATAGAAAGGCTTCACTTTTAGGGGCACATGTTGCTAAAATGAAAGATATATTTTTGTGCACCTGAAATTCATTAACTATTGTTCATTCTTTGGAGAGATACATAATTGAAGGCTTAAATGAGTATCCTCTTAGCCTTGGGAAAAGACAGTGTTTTCTAGCTTCACAAAATATCCTCCCTTTAATTAAAACTAGAGTAAAAAATTAACTTAAGAGAATAAATGTACCGATTGCCTGGGCCATGCCTATCCCTCCCACCTTCTGCTCTGCTGCAGAACTCGACAACTTGCCCGAGCTGAGGACTTGCCCACAGGCTCCCCATACTCTTGCTACCTTTCTGGATATGATGGTTTCACTTATCTGAGGCTTCTATCTCGTAATAATTAATGTTAGTTGCATGGCATTCTTTCTTTTGCAGTATTATTTATTGTAAAGTCTTTCCGGTGATAAAATGCAATGCATACAACATCAGCTTTGGAATCAGACACATGAATATTAATTTTAATCCTGTATCTTGTTTCACTTGTGATCTTCTTCTGGTCAGTTCATCTTCTTCAATCTCAGTGCTCTGTTCTATAAAATGGAAATTTTCTATTTAAAGTAGTTGGTAACCCTTAGATTATATAATATGTTTCAGTAGCAAGAACATGGCAGTCAGTGAAAATAAAAGTTGTTTCTAAAAAAATGAAGGTCAAGTATGTTTGATATCTGGCCTAATATGCAAAAAAGCATGGAAGTTATCACCTTTATCATCAGAGTAATAAGAACGCTTGGCAAATTGAAAATCAATTCTTAGATATTTTGGAGAAACATGGTTACAGAGTGAACTGCTACCCTGAAAACCAGAGAGACAGACAGGCAAGCCCAAAGCAATAGCTTACTGGGATCAGAAGCCTACAGATAAAGCTAGACTAGCAGAGCTGCCTTAAACTGGATTTGATGGTTCCTTGTAGGTTTAGTGTGAATGCCCAGGAGAGTTCAAAACACTGGCAGAGGGCCGGTGTTAGGCGTTATAGCTCAGTGGATTAAGTGCTTGCTTAGGGAAACGCAGCGGCCAGGGTTCGGTTCCTGGCCCTGCTTGCTGCCCCAGCCCCACTCTCTTGAGTACTCTGAGCGCATGATGGAGTCTGGGCATGGTGACGCGTGTCTGTAATCCCAGCACTTGGGAGATACAAGCAGGAGGATCGCTCTGAGTCGATAGTGAGACCCTGTACAAAACAACAACAATACTGGCAAGACCCATACCTAGGGATGTCTCCTACATGCCTACTGAGTGTGCATCACCAAGACTGGAGAAAAGTTCCTTCACATATCCAGCAGAGGGAGAGGGCTATACTATTTATAAAGGTGCTGTGAACTCTGTTTCTCTACCAAGTCCTGCTCTCAAGAGAAAGTATTTTACTAGAACTTTAATAACTGGGATTTTTCCAGGACCTAACTGACATGGGGAGAGCAAAGCCAACTCTAGCCCCATTAGCTGGACGTGGGGAAAGAAATCCAAAGCAGCTAACTCAACAACCTAGACCCAGGCACAGCACTGTAGAATGTCCCCTGCCCCAATATAATAGCAGAAGGCTGAAGCTAAAGGAGTTATAAATTTTCACACTCTATTCAAGGAAGGATCTCTAGGGATATCCAAAGACAATGTAGGACAGAAAGCCAATGGCACTAGGGAATATTTTAGCTTCTGTCAGTAGAGTAATACCAGAACATGCACACAGCCTAACCTCTAGCTAGATAAAGATAAAACCTTACTAAAGGCTGACCTACTCATTTCCTTTCATCAAATATGTCATGTCTGACTCTGAACAAAAGATTATAAGACATACTAAAAGGTGAAAATGAAAAACACAATCTAGAGAGAAAGAATGAGCAACAGAACTACCCTGAGTGATGTCATAGATTTGGAATGATCAGATCAGGAATTTATTTATTTATTTATTTATTTATTTATTTATTTATATTTTAAGGAAAGATCTACAGGGACAGGATGTTCAGGGTCTCACTACTAGACTGAACTTGTGGCGATCCACTTGTTTACAGCCTCCCAAGAGCTGGGATTACAGGCGCATGCCACCGCACCCAGTCTCAATTGCAGTCTCATCATACACTGGGGGCAAAGCCAGCATGCCAGGCCTGGGGATTGAACCCCTGGGCAGGTGCTTTTATCTACTGGCTGGCCTCAGATCAGGAACTTAAAGAAACTTTGCATAATACATTTGGGGCTATAATATAAGAAATGGGGCCACATGGATTGAAGCATATACAGCAAAGATATGGGGGCTCTAAGAAAGAATCACATGGAAAAGCTGGAAATGAAAAACTCTGTGACATAAATGAAAACTATCAGACGATTTTATGAGACTGGATAAAGTCCAATGAAAAAAATCAGCAGGCTTGAAGAAAGTAAGTCAACAGAAACCTCACAAAATGACATGTAAAGAGATGATGGATCAAACAAGATCACAGTCTGTGGAAAACTGTATAATATACCAAGTGAATACTGGACAGAAAATCTTCTCTCAGAACCAGTACCCAAACTGAGTGTGATGTAATGGCTAGCTTTGTTTAAACAGACAGTGTCAGGGGCAGGGATATAGCTCAGTGGCACAAGTGCCTTCCTGGCAAGCACAAGATTCTGAGTTCTATTCTGATAACAACATAAAAATCCTATCCCAAAAACCTGGTTTGAGATCAGCCCAGCGACCCACAGTGGTCCACTAGTAATAGCTAACACCGCAGCCAAAAGGGAACAAAAGAATTACAAACCAATCTGGAGGAAATGATGTGGAATAAGGCTTTTTGATCAGTATCCTGAATCTCACAGCAATGGACAAGACCATGATAAATGCAGCTCATGTTGGGACTGAGATGCCTATCAGGCATTCGCAAGCTCCCTACACAAAAGAAAGAAAGAAAGAAAGAAAGAAAGAAAGAAAGAAAGAAAGAAAGAAAGAAAGAAAGAAAGAAAGACAGAAAGAAAGAAACTTGGTCATGCCTCACTCATCAGTATGGCTTTCTCAGCTTCCTGAATTGCACTGTTTGAGGTTCAGCAGGTTAAAGGGAAATTCACAAAAGTATTAAATTTTAAAACAAAGCAATGGACAGTATATAATATATTCAATGTAGATATAATTCTTATGGTGTTATTAATATTTATACTTCACCTTGAAATATATTACCTAAAGTCACCTTGTCTGGTTTAAATTTTTTTTTTTGGTAGGGTCTCACTGTACAGCTGCTACTCATAGTGTAATGATTCTCCTGTTTTCAGCCTCCCCAGCACTGAGATTACAGTTGGGCACCACCACACCCAAACTTTCTAGCTGGTTCAGTGCACCCTGGGACAAGGTCAGCCTGGCATGTGGTGCCAGGGATCACACCCAGCCCCCGAACTTTCCTAAGCAGGCAGTTTGTCCTCTGAGCTGTCTCATCAGAACTCCTGCCTGGTTCAAGATTTTTAAAGTTGATGAACTTAAAAATCTTCTGGGGCCCACCAGATAGCTCAGCAAATTAAAGCTCCTGCTTCGGAGGAAGCAGAGACCAGGGTTTCATCCACGTCACACCCTGCCAGTGCCACCCCATGGATGTGCTGAGATGGCAATTAAGACTAGACATGGTAGTGCACGCCTGTAATCCCAGCACTTAGGAGACTTAAAACAGGAGGATCACTATGAGTCTGATCTGTGTAGTGAGACCCTATAGAACTTATACTAAATACATAAAAAATAAAATGATAATATGTTTAAAATATCTTCTGTATCTGGTGGCACCCTATGTCATATATGGTATGCTATAAAGAAGCACACTCAATGTTCCTGAAAGAGGTCCTTAAAAGATATTCCCAGAACAGAGAAACAAATATATACCAATATCAAGCATGTACCAAGCAAATCCCCACAAATTTGAGAAAAGTGACCCACACATTTTGTAAAAGAATCTTATGTGAATCAAATGGCAAAGGCTAACCAGAAAGTTTAATAGATAACAGCCGGATTAATGTGTTAAGAAGCCCTGACTGTCTTCAGAAAAGGAAGCAAGCATCAAACATTCAAACAATTGCCACTGAAAATGTGCTCCTTTCTTCCAACTTTTTTTTTCTGCCTTTCAAGTTGGAAACCCAATGGTATTAAATATTTAGGGATGACATTTCTTCTAGACATTCAAGAAGCCACATTTCATGAACACAATGAAAAAGAATAATTCTCAGAAATATAAATAGATGGTCATTTTTTGTCTCTGTTGGTGGTGGTAAAATTATTCAAGGCACAATGATCTTTTGCTGAATGTCTCTCTTCCTATACAGGAAGTCTTTCAAACACTAAATGCACATCTGAACTCTCTCACAGAGCAGGAAAAGCTTCCTTTGGAAAACCCAGTCTTCATTATCCCATTGTCTTGATTCTGTGACTCTGTAAGGCGCCACAAGAGAGAACTTTGGTGGGGGGTGTTCCATGGCAGGATGTTTTTGCACTATCTGAATATAATTGGAAAACTTTGGGAATAATTTAAGCCCATAAAAGTGTTTGTATTTATTTATGTATTTATTTATTTGCTTTGGAGGAGCAGCTTCAGCCCATTATTTTGGTCCCATTAGAATGTTTTGCTTTTTGTTCCTGAGTGAGCCTGCTGGATCAGTGAATATGGCACACGTAGGCTCTCCACAGTGTCCCCTCCTACTTGAGAGTTCAGAAAGGGTCTACGTGGCAGCTCTAGTCTAGACATTTTGCAGGCAAAACATAAATACAAGTCACTTCTTTGACCCTTTACTTGTAGAGTGTAACTCAAAATGTACTAGGCAAAGATAACATGGATATCAAATGTCTCATTCTAGTATCCACTGAACTCTATAAGCAGTTAAGGTTAAAACATACAAAACAGAAAGACCGAAACACACAGAAGAGATAAGAACAAGAAGGAGCAGGAATTGAATTTGCATTTTTAAATTTGGAAATGTTATCTTTAGATTCTTTTTGGGACTTTCTGAATGTGCCTCTATATACCCTCCTTCCCCTACCATGTATGCAGATACCACACAAGGCTAATAAGTTATCTTCATATTGTATGTATTGCATGTCATAGATGTATGAATAGGGACTAAGTCAAGTGAATTATAAAAGCCCTAGAGTTCTACTGTGTCTCCTTGACATTTCAGACTTTACCAACCCCTAAATATTTGAATAGTTCATAATCACACAGGATTAAGTGATTTTCACATATTAAGGCTTAAGCAAATGTTTACTACAAGTATTTTGTTCTTGAACTCCTATATATGTAAGACATAGCCATATTTAAAGTCTTTTTCCTTATTGAGAGACTTTACTTAAAGAGAAAGCAGATAACTTCAACATGGTGTATTATGATAGAGCTATGGTAGGAAGAAAATGTTAGTGCAGTACAGAGGAGGTCATTTGTTCTAGTGTGGCAAGAACAATAGGACTGAACAAAGGAATGCTCTAGAAAGTGAAAAAAGGGGGGGCTTGGAAGACA
This sequence comes from Myocastor coypus, assembly GCA_004027025.1. Lineage (NCBI taxonomy): Eukaryota > Metazoa > Chordata > Mammalia > Rodentia > Myocastoridae > Myocastor > Myocastor coypus. Next base: position 121,829 of record PVJA010000907.1, on the reverse strand, counting down.
AAGCATGAGCACAGACTCTGTGCTTACTCAATGGGTATGTAAAGGGTGAGTGCATGGAAGGATGGATGGATGGATGGGTGGATGGATGGACAAACAGGAATCAGAAAAGGAAGGCTAATCTAATCAAAGAGCATAATTTTTAAAAAATCACACAGATAAATTTCACCATATTAGAAATTTGAAGAAGAAATGCTTTTGGAAGAAATGTGTATTAGCAGATGAAGATAAATTGTGCAGAATTCTGGCTCTTTTATTAGAACCTTCTTTCTACATAAATTATGCTGCAGGACTTCTTTCTTTCTATTTTTGATTTATTTTTTAAAAAGCCAATGTAGTTCTAGAGCTGAAAAGCTTAGAATTGATAAAGCCCTGTTTCCTTCTCAAGCCAGCATTCTCAACAGAGATCTGATTTCTATCAAGAGCTAATCCATTAGCCTAAGAATTGTGGTAAGAAAAATGATTGACAAGCCTAAGGCTGGAGAAACATCAGCTGTATATGAAAGCACACAACTAAATGTACTCATAGTAGTGCCTCCCCAACATATACCACCTTATTCCAAGTCAGCTATGATAGAGGAATTCTACTTGGAGCAGAAGATGCAAATGTCACAAGATCCAGTGAATTTTTTGTGAAGTCAGGGGTATGGAGATTTCAGTTCTATACTGCAGGCATTGAAGACTTCCAACAGTCTCTAACTCCTACCTAGCTAGGAAGCAACTGTAATGAATTAGACCTCCAAGGATAATGTAGACAGCAATTTGCCATGAAAACTGAATGCTGTTGATTCGTCAGCATTGCACAGTGACCAGAATTGAATACTTGGAGTCTGACAGCCAGGATCTAGTTCCTCATTCAGCTCCTTATCCACTCTTACTATGGGGCAGGTCACCTAACATTGGAGCTAGCCTATTTATCTGATGAGGCTCACCAATTACATCTTAAGATAGAATTTCAAAAGAACCTGTAAGCTTTGTGTCCAATGGATAGCCTCATTTCCTCGTCCTTCATTTCTAAAATAACCCTGTGCTCTTCCAAGGATTTGCTCTTAACACTCTTGATATCTTTACTTCATTCTCTCTGCCCACTCATTAAACTTTTGTGCAAAAAGTAACTGTTACTTTCTTTCTTCAGTTTTCCTAGGGAACCGTATTATTTTTTATGGCTTTATGGTACCTGGGGGGAGGTGATTCTTGAACTTTGATTTCTGATTTCCAAGATCTAACTGAAGACTTATATAGCTGTCTGTCTGCAGCACAACAGAATCATAACTGACATAGAGCAGTTTATACTGAAGTCTCGTTTCTCTAGGTGTGATTGGAGCAGGATAGAAGCAAGTGCTGTTCGAATCATGCTGAGATCCCATACTATATTTTGTGATAGCATAGGTTGTAAAGCAGGGAATGAATCAAGAAACTAAAAATAACAGACCTAAGTGCATGTGAACAACACTGAGCATAATAAACACATTGGGTGGAAGCATTTCAAATATATTTAAATATTTTTGAAAATCTATCAATTATATTTAATTGTAAAATCTCATGATCATCTTTAAAAGATGCCCAGAAGCCTAATAGTTATAATAAAAGCTAACAAAGAGAGATTTTAATGTCTCTTTTGCCTTTTCCAAAAAGGGTTCAGTCCATGCACCCCATCACTGACTGGCTCCCAGAAAGAATTAGGATGTTCTCCTCCAGAAGAATTATTCTGCTGCCTTCAACCTCCCACAACATCTTGGATATGGTCTAGATGTAGATAACTTTCTGCCATCGTATAACAGAGGTGGAATCTAGACCTTCTGCCAATAGATTTCCTGTTCCCAATCGAAACTTCCTACTTGCCTTTATTTGCCCCATTCCTATGAAATGGTCTTTTGAGTACTTAGCAATATGACACATTAAGCATTCTCACAACAATATTCTAGAATTTTCAGCATCTCCAAACTCTTCCAAAGTCCTTTCATAATCTCATCCCAAAGTTTTCTTAACTCCATTGTCAGGCACAGTTAAAACAACAAATCCACTTCTTGGGTGACAGTTTTCTGTATTAATTTCTTGCTCATCACTGGGACAAAACATCTGATATCTACAAATAAAGGAAGAGAGGTTAATTCTGGCTCATGTTTCTCACACAATTCATCCTGTGATCATCTGAATCCAAGGCAGAAAATGCATGGTGGACAGGCATGGCAAAAGAAAGCTGCTCAACCCCAATTAGCCAGGAAGCATGATCTGGGAACAGGGACAAAAGCCCAGCCTTTCAGGTCATGCTTACAGTAATGGACCTCTTCAGGTGAGGTGAGTTGGCTCATCCCCTGTCAGCATGTGCAGCTATGAACTCATAAGACTCAATACAGTGCTGAGGACACAATCACTGTCCACAAGTACCACCTCTAAGTACATGAGAGATTTGGGGAATGTTTTAGAGTTAATTATAGCAACAGAGAATGAAAAGCACGAAAGAAATGCAATCTCAACATCTGTGGTAAAATTACAGAAAGGAAAAAATAAGAAATGGAGATGAGGGCCAGGCGGGATTGCTCAATGATCTAGAGCGCCTGCTTGGGAAAGCTTGGGTGGATGCAGGGACCGCGGTTCGATCCCAGGCACCACATGCTGCACCAGCCCTGCCCACAGGGTGGGCTGAGCTGGCCATGGAAGTGAATGAACGAACAAACAAAGGTTCCGAAACAAGAAAAAAATAAATAAAAATAAAAAAGTTCTAAAAAAAAGAAAAGAAAAGAGAAGAAATGGAGACGAGACATCAAATAGAACTAAGAGCCAGGCATGGTGGTGCATGCCTATAATCCCAGCACTTCGGAAGCTGAGGCAGGAGGATCAGTGCAAGTTCGAGACCAGCCTGGCCTACAACAGTGAGTTCAAGGCCAGCCTGAACTGCATAACAAGACCCTGTCTCAAAAAGACAAAAAAAAAAAAGAAAAAATAGACCTAAGAGATATATTGATCAAATTCACTGTATACTCTTCCTTTGATACATGATCATTGTATCTGAGATAGATTATGGTAGATAAATAGACAGACAGATAGATAAATAGATAGATAGATAGATACGTAATTTGATTAAAATACTTAATTATTGCTTTAAATTTGGTAGTAACAAGGGATTATTCTTAATTATACATATAAATAGTATTTTTGAATGATTTATTATACTTTAAGTAGTCATGATGAAATATTCATGAATGAAATGATACAATGCCTGAGATGTGCTTCAAAAGAATTACGTTTCCAAACAATCAGAAGAGAAAATGAATAAAGCCTAGATAAAAGAAGATCAGTTGTGAATGGCTGAACTGTTGACAGTAGGCATAGATAATGTGTAGTTTCGTAAAACTATAATCTCTTATTCTGTTTATGTTTCCAATTCTCCACAAGAAGAGATTTTTTAAAAAATGAAAAAGTTGGATTGAAACCAGATTCTGATACACTCAGTGTTGTAAAGTCAATACATGAGTAGGGATTTGTCCTAGAGTGAAAATAATCCCAACGTCAAACACAACTAAAGTCTTGGTACAGACGCTAGCACAGTTCTCCTGGAGCACTCTGAATGACTAAGAAGAAAGAAAAGAGATTGCCAAGGAGTAATTGAGGGTTCATTTAACCCCTCAAGTTAATTGCACTTTATTAAACATTCTTGTTACATAAGAATCACCTTGAGAACTGATTAAAAATGCAATTTTACGATCCCATCAAGATCCTCTGGAAAAGGGGTTTGGAAGTTTGAAGTGTGAGAAGCTCTCTACATGATAGTCATCATCTCCTTTTTAGGAATCAACTTGTTTAATTTTGGTTGTAATTTAATTGGAGAAGACTTGGTAAACAGTTGGCAGTTGGTGACAGTTGGTCTGGAATTAGATGAACAAGAAGCAATATGACTGGAAGTTATTTTCATGCATTTTCAAAAACAATTCAGTAAAAGCACTCTCCAAAGGGAAGAAAGAAGAAAAAAATCATGGGAGTTGAGTCATTACTTGGGGCAGCATTCACCCACCACCCTCGCTTTTTTCTTCCTGATTACGAACTTGGGGAAAGACCTATGGGGCTTGAGATATCAGTTGTTTTGGTTGAAATAAGTAGAACAATGCAGCTTAGACCTGGTGCCAAAATGGAACTTCTGCTCTTCCCCCATTAGACTGCAAATCAGCCACCAAGACAAAGGACTCAGTTGCTCCATGCTCCTGTTGGTCTGGATCTTCCAAATGTTGCCTGACCTAATATTTCTCTCATTGCTCAGAAATGATGGCTAAAGCACTGTTCCTTCAAATCATTCAGTACTTGAGCTGTGCAATATAGATGAAGTCTGGGTCTGATTTTTTCTTACATCCTGGGTCCACTTGCTGCTCAAATGGCACATTGCCTTTTGTGTTCTCCTCTCGGGAAGAATGGGTAATGAATAGCAAATCACCAAAAAAAAAAAAATCCCTTCCCTTCTCCCATGGACTAAGCAGGATTTAAAGATTCATCTTCTGCCAGTGTCCCTACCACCACACATCTCAGCTTTGATGTCTATTCAGTTTCCATAAAAGATCAGCATAATGAAAAGAAATGAGGTTCCCAGTTTATTCAGTCACATTCTGAGGCTAAGGAAAGCTACATGAAGGTGACAATTTACTGAAAATGATTGTCAGACATATTGCTTTCCACTTTTTAATTATGATAGATATGTTATTTGCACAGAAGACAGCTTAACACATAGTAAGGCCTTAATAAATTTTGTTGCTTTGAGTGAAAGTTCTTAAGGGATGTACCATTCGTGACAGTGTTTGGGAATAGGCTTACTCCATTAAGCATACAGTTGTAACATATCACTATTTTATTTTTTTAACAATGGTTGCTGTATTATATATTTTCATTGTCAAATCTATTGCTCAGATTAATAGATACAGGTATGGAAGATTAGTCAAATAATTGAACATTAACACTTACTTTCAATAAACTTTAATAATTTCTTATCTTTCTTACTTTTAATTTTTTAATTTATTTCAAAGATAACATAGGGGCCTGGGGATATAGCTCCAAGGCACAAATGCCTGCCTGGCAAGTGCAGGGTCATGAATTTGAACCCTGGTCCTGAAAAAAAAAAAAAAAGAATAATATAAAGATAGAATAATAATAATAAAAATAATAATAATTGATAAAACATTAGAAATACTACTCATTTAGTAGAACAAGATGAGAGTTATCCAACTATGGCTTTTGTATTGCACATTGCTATCTTTGATGTGTTGCTCAGATTACATATGTTAGCATCTAGAGTTAGTCAGAATGAAAATTTTAAACATTACCTGCTGCTTTCAAAAGCTGATGGAAATTAGTAGCACAATCCTCTCATTTATCCTGAATATATACTTGCGTGATTTTCCCCTTACTTGAACATGAAGAATAAGAAACGAAGATAAAGGAACATATTACTATTTTAAATTGTTCAGTCTGTGTGGTTAATCTGAAACAGCTGTAGACACAGGTATAGGTTTGCAGGTACTACGACGGTTTGTGTGTAGATATCTCCTCAAAGTTCCATGTGGTCATAGGGCTTCCTTGTGTGATGCTGTGATTGATGGTATATGATCACTAAATAGGTCCCCTGCTTGGTTTATCACACACCTAATGGTAGCAAGGGTAAGATAAAAAAGAACAGAAAGAGGCTTGTCTTAACTTGTTGTTTTGCTGAGTTCTGCCCAGCATAAACTATTCTCCTCTGCTAAGCTATTCTACCTTGGAACCAGCCAACTATAGACTGGAAACTCTATAAATAAGCCTTTCCTCCTTAACTCTGTGTGACAGGGTATTTATTCTGTTTCAGTAATGAGAAAGAAGTAACTAAGGCATGTGCTTGTTGCTGTGATGAGTATACTTTCAGCACGTTTCATTTTATCAGTCATCAATGGAAATACCTAGGATCTGGAATTCAATATTTGTGAGTTTAACTGGGATTATAAGCATGGGCAATCATATACAGTCTTAGTGGCCAGCTCAGGGGCCTGGGAATAGGACTGGCAAGACAGTGGCGCTGGGAACCAAACCTCAGTCTCTGTGCTTGCCTAAGCTGGAGTTTCATCCAATGAGCTGTCTCGTCAGCCCCCTTGTAGTGTTATAAAGCAGTTCTATGACTATTATCTTCTCATTTTAGCACTAACCCTGCCAAATTTTATGGTTCACCTAGGGGTATATTTACAGTTATATTTTTCAACAGTGGAGACCAATATTCAGTGCGGCCTTTATAATACTTGTTTTCTATTGATGTGTAACAATATTTTTATACAATTAGCAGCTTCAAAGAACATATGTTTTTTGAGTCACAGTGTCTGAGTCAAAGATCTGAGCAGTCTATCTGCCCCTCTTTAGGGTCCTTCATGGCTGTATCTGAAATGTCTGTCAAGGCTGTAGCTGCATTTGACACTAACCAGTCTCGGGTTTTTGTTGTTTCTTTTTTAAAAATTTTATTTAATTTTTATTATTACTTTCAATAAGGAATAATAACATACAACAAAGTGAAAGTTTTAAAACACATTAGAAGTACATTTCAATATTTGATACAATGCATATTGTTGTCTACCTATTAGTTATACAGAGCACAGGGTGTAGATGTTATCATTTTTCTTTTTTTTTTTTTTTTTTTTTTTTTTTTTTTTTTTTTTTTTTTTTTTTTTTTTTTTTTTTTTTTTTTTTTTTTTTTTTTTTTTTTTTTTTTTTTTTTTTTTTTTTTTTTTTTTGTCTTTTTGAGGTAGGGTCTCACTATGCAGTTCAGGCTGGTCTTGAGCTCATTTTTGTAGCCCAGGCTGGTCTCAAACTCATATCGATCCTCCTGCCTCAGCCTCCCGAGTGCTGGGATTTACAGGCGTGTGCCACCATGCCCAGCTTAGATGTTATCCTTTTTTCAACTCATTATTGGTACAACCAAATTTCTTCTCATTGAACTAAGGGAAATTAATTGTATACATAATCCAATGTTTGATAATCACAGTGGGTTATTGATAAAACTGGCGATGTTGGAAGCTGTTGATTTAAGCCTTTTACAGCTCAGCATTCTAATCTAGCTTTCCATTTTATGCCTTGTGGTTAAACTTTTCTGCTGGGTGGTTAAGGGAATGTTTAAGCACGACCTATATAGCAAAACATGTAACTTTTTGTATCTCTCAAGGTCAGTCAAATCCCCTCAGGACTTACTTGGGAACTATGTACAGTGCTTTGTAGAACTGTTGTCAGTGTCAGCCTTCTGGATGAGTCATGGCCATTGCTTGACCAGTTTGCTCTCTGTGACGGCCTGAGAGAATGTTTTCTCTCTAAGTGACTCTCCTTTGGCGCACTGTATATCTTCAGTCCCTTTCCTCTATAGCCCCATAATCTCCTTGAACAGAAAATTTGGGAAACCACTGAGTTATAAGATGTTGTATCCTGAGTCTTCTTTTGTCCTGAGTCCTAACTGACCTTGAAGGGCTAGGGCCAAAATATTGGCTATCCTTGTATCTCTTCTTTTTCTCTAACTTTTGGTCTGAAACTTATATTCTTAACCCACCAGAAGAAAAGCATGGTGATACTATTACTCTATAACATAGGTACTTGAGCATGACATCACAGTCTTTCTGAGTATCAAACATCTTAGACTTAGAATTGGTATTTTCTACCAATCATTGATATTCTAATAAGTCTCTAAAGAATGTGATAAAAGCAGTTACACATTTTTACATGTTTAGAAATCTAAGCATATACAAAACTTTAGCCAGTCAATCCTATGACATTTTCCTAGTCTCTTATTCTCATTTAATATCCTTTTTTGTTTTCTTGTAAACCAATTATTTACTTTAGAGGAGTAGAGCAGCAAATGAAATTACATTAGAAGCAGCACATGAAGATTTTAACTAATAAATATTCAGACAAAGGTCTTCTGTCTAGAATCCATAAAGAACTAAAAAACCATTAGGGTTCCAAAATTCAAAGGCCCAATCCAGAAATGGGCATCTGAGATGAACACACACTTCTCAGAGAAAGAAATTCAAGAAGCCTATAAATACATGAAGAAATGCTCCACTTCACTAGTCATTTATGAATTGCAAATTAAAATAACACTTAGATACCATCTCACCCCAGAAAGAATGGCTTTCATAAAGAAATCAAGCAACAACAAATGTTGGAGAGGCTGTGGGGAAAAAGCCCACTGCTGGTGGGAATGCAGACTGGTGCAACCACTATGGAGAGCAGTGTGGAGACTCTTGTAAAAACTAGAACTAGAAATCCCATTCAATTCAGCTATCCCCCTACTAGGAATTTTTCCAGAAGAACCGAAAACATCATACCATTGTGATATCTGTGCACCTATGTTTAAACAGCAAAATTTGTAATAGCTAAATCTCGGAAACGACCAAAATGCCCATCATTTGAAGAATGCTTGAAAAAGATGTGGTACTTCTACATAACAGAATATTATTCAGCTATAAAGAATGATAAACAAGAAGACTTCATACATAAGTGGACGTACCTTGAACATATACTCATAAGTGAGATAAACCAGACCTACATATGTAAATATCATATAGTCTCCCTAGTGTAAAATCTCAAAAGAAGAAATACAAATGGAGAGGCATAACACAGCTGAATGGAAATCAAGGACTTAAGGGATAAACAATGAAGAGACTGCAAACAGAAAAGATAGGAAGCATGGCAGGGGCAAAGCCATGCACTTATATACACAGGATTAATTAGATAATGATCCTAGGAACCTCCAAAATGATTTTGACGCTGAGAATAGCAATGTGTAACAGTAAAAATACACTTGGAATGCCTGTCATTCTGGTGTTGTTGTTGTTGTTGTTGTTGTTGTTGTTGTTGTTCTTCTTCTTCTTCTTCTTCTTCTTCTTCTTCTTCTTCTTCTTCTTCTTCTTCTTCTTCTTCTTCTTCTTTTGGTGGTACCAGGGATTGAACCAAGGACCTTGTGCTGGTAGGCAAGCACTTATTCCACTGAGCTATCTCCCCAGGTCTTGACACTAGACCTGGGAAGGACCTACTTTCAAAGTTCATCAGATATTGGAAGAAGTCCTTGTGTATGTAGTTTGTAAAATATCTGTTTCATGGCAGCTGATGGTCAGAAGCCCCCCTCAGTTCTTATTTTCAAGTACTGAAAATGATGCTCAAATAATTATGCAAAAAGAATAAAAAACATTAGGAGAAGAAGGAAGATGAGTTAGTACTGATGTACTTAGACAAAAACTAGGAAAGTAGTTTCACTGAATTTTTAAAAAAGTGAGTTTATAAAAATTGAGTAGACTGGGGTAAACATAAACCACTTGAGTTTGTTTTATAAAAAATGAATAATAGAAACATCTTTACTTGTTTTTCAATATTTGCCTTTGAAGAAATGTAATATGTTCAATATATGGTTTTAGTTATTCTGAAAATAATGTCACTGAAAATGTACTGGAAGCAAGTGTCATTTTGTTCAAAGAGAAACTAGAATTTGGTAAATATTGTCTGTTTTACTTCTCTGCAATATCCTTGGAAAAAAAAAATCCTATGGTAAACATGGCAACAATACGATAGTTATTTTCTCTTCCATGTCTAAGAGCTAGAATCTCTTAAACTGTTATAATGTTAAGTCTTATCAGTAGAGGTACAGAATTGAAAGGCTTTAAGCTGGGGAAAGAAAAATGATTTAAGGGTTCGGATAAATTGCATAGGCCCATAAAAGGGTATTAAATCAGTTTTGAAAAGATTTGAAGAAGACACAACCCCCTATAAGTGTGCTACACTTTGGTATCATTAACAAATGATTGCACAGTATCGAAAAGGAAAACGTGAAGCAGAGTATCAGAATCACACTAGACACTTAAAACTTCAAGAGGCACCTGAGCCATGATAGGTGTTTCTTATCACATCGGTGATGATCATTGTAATAAATAAATAAATAAACAAATAAATAAATAAAATAAAAATAGCAAGGTGACTGTCAAAGCAGAATTTCAAGGTCAGGGACTGATAGAGGCACAGACTACATTTTGTTTTTATGTCCTGGATCAAATCAAGAATGTTATGGCCGCATGTAAGTTTGGACATGGGGAGAAAAATAAACTCAAAATCTTAGGGAAGCTAGTTTAGCAGCAAGAACGATATTCAGCAAGACCAGTTAGGCACTCGCCATTTTAATTTCTATGTCCAATGCTCTTATGCAGCCTCTTAGGCCCTGGAGTACCTGGAAGTGGAATTATTGTCACCCACAGTGGTTCTTTCCGACCCTGAACAATATGTGTTTCAGCAGGGAAATAGAAGGAAATATTTCAGTGAAAGATAAAAACTTTATGTTAACTCCTTCCTGTCCACAACTGCTGAAGATGACAATGCCATCCAAAATCATGACGGGTAAGGACGTGCTTCCCTTGACGAATGTGCAGTTCTCTGGCTTCTTTTAAGTACTTTCTATGTCTCATTTATTTAACATCACAAATACTTCCATATAAAAAGCATAAATAATGTTTTCTTTTTTGCATATTTAGTATAGGGTCTACAGGGTCTCACTACACAGATAAGACTCATAGTGATCCTCCTGTTTTCAGCCTCCCAAGTGCTAGGGTTATAGGCAAGTGCCACCACACCCAGTTTCAGTCACCAGCTAAGCACACCCCTGGGGTGGGGCTTACAGGGCATGATGGGGATCAAACCCTGGTCCCTGTGTAAGCACGTTAATTTTCTGAGTTCTCTGGCTAGCCCTAACACTATTCTCAAACTCAAAGAATAAGATGACAGTTAAAGTGAAACCCAGTCATTGGGCCCAAAGTCCTGTAACTTTCCCAACCCTGCTCCAAGGACATGATGCCACCCAAAACCATCATCATTAGCAGTTAGAGAACAGTGCACCATATGTTCAAATTCTCTAGAAATATGTAGCCAAAATTATGTTAAGTATTTAATTTTAGGTCCACTACTTAATTTTTAGGTATTAAAGTACTTGGGCTACGTTGCTCAATTTTATAGTTCAACAAGAAGAAAACATGTTGCATAGTAGAGGATTACATACTGATTAGAACTAAAGTGAATAGAAGTAGGGGGCCAACAAGATGGTCATCTCAGGGTGACACCTTATCACATGATCTTTTCTTTACAATAGACCTGCATGGCAACTGATTGGTCTAGAGCTCATTCACCAAAGATTTCCTTTTCAGTGCCTGAAGCTAATAGAACATTTTTATAATCTAGGGTCTTAATAACTACTCAGCACATGAAAGGCTTTTTCTAAAGTATATTACTGTATAAGAAGTGACAGCCACTCGTGGTCCCAGCTAGGCCATGTGAAAAGAAGTGAAAACTCGGCAGGTTGTGATTTAAAGTGAGTATGTCTAATTTAACATAGCAGCAGTCACCAGAGAGAACAGTCAAGTTAGGAGAATGTGTGGAGGCTTACACTTTCTTCACATGTGAAGTCTTACAGCATGTGAAGATACAGACTGAAAAGAAAAATAAGTGTCAGGGTCACTGAAGTTCGGAAAAGCAAATCTCAGCGCCCATCAGTCCTGTTGACTCAAAATTTAACATGCTTACAAGCCAACTGGAGATGCTGTTAAGATGCAGATTTTGGTTCAGGAGCTTCAGAGTGAGCCCTATGAGTCCATAATTCCAATAACTACTGAGAAAAGCCTGTTTTGTTGGCAGACTATACTGTAAGTAGCAAACCTCTAGAACCCACCAAAAAAAATGCGTTTCTTTTGGTACCGGATCAGAGAAAGCAGAGCTATGCCAGTTCCCTAAACATGAGCAGAAGGGGGGTACTAATCAGCTTTTATTCTCCTAGTCAATCTATGCTTATCTGGTCAAATTTACTTCATCACTGACTACCAAAGAGTTTCAGAAATTTTGTGCTAGAATGTATCCCTGCCTCATGGACCAAAAAAAGTGAGCTCTGTCCTCTAAATATAGGAGATATTATGGAGAACAGCATGTATCACAGTTCTAGAATTACATAATGTGAGGTCAAGTGGTATTTCCATGGTTTACTAGCCATTTCACCTTAGTCAAGGTTTCCTTTCTATGAGAAGTTCTTTTTTCAGTTACAAATCTGGGAAGACAATACTTCTGCTGTGTTAATGATGGCAGAACAAGGTTCTTAAGAAATTACTCCCTGAAGTATAGTAGCGTAAGGCTTGCATGACAGTTCAATGGTGATGTTTGGCAGGTAGATGTCAGTGTTATCACGTAGGGGTTCACCCAGCCATCCCAAGGATATTCTACCGAGTAGAACTTCACTGGGCCCTATCTCATGTCTATGAAGACTAGAGACAAAGTAGTTTACAATTATTGCTAAGACAAAGAAGAAATGTTTTGTGAATATCCTTGCTTTGCTCAGCTAGAGAACTTAGGCACCTCTACTTTCCAATACATTGTCTTTTTTATTGGACATATAGAATAATAATATGCACTCTACTAGGAAAAGTTGAAAAAAATCAATCAAAATAATGTTCTTGGGCTGGGGCGATAGCTCAGTGGAATAAGCGCTTCCCTGGCAAGAGCAAGGGCCTGAGTCTAATGGCTGGTTCCACAAAAATAAGAAAGAAAGAAAGAAAGAAAGAAAGAAAGAAAGAAAGAAAGAAAGAAAGAAAGAAAGAAAGAAAGAAAGAAAGTTCTTTAATGCTTTGCCATTTATTCCTTTACCCACATAATATTGAAGGCAGTCCAAAGATAGAAAAAGTCAATATGTATAAATATTCTTAAGACATGTACAACTGTGTGAATGGATGGAAAATATATGAGGCAAGTCAGGAGTGGAAGTTGAGTGGTAGTAACTGTACGAGGAGTTGTAGGCACTGTGAGGTATGCTTTCTGTATCCCCGTTGCAGGAATGCAAGCTTTCTGGTCTACCTGCTGATATCTTATTGCTTTTAGATGTCTTACTCTGAAATTACTTTCTCCATAGTTTTACTGATCTTTCCTTCAAGCCCACAGTATCACTGATTTCTATATAAACCTCAAGCAGCATAATGTGTTCCTTAATTGGCATACTGCATGTGTGCAGTTATTTATTCATACACATGCATCCCACGAAGAACAGAAGTCACTTTGGATTTTTCCCTCTTTCTTTGGCACATAAGATTTAAGCATTGCTTCCTGGGCTCTGAAAGCTTTGGGTTTCTTTCTGTTAATTGTTTGTTTGTTTTGTGGCTTTTGTTTGTTTTGTTATCAGAGAAGACAGTGCTGTTATCTCTCTGGACTAACTGGAGGCCCCACAATCATGCTTAGATCCTCCAAGTTTCCGATAGCTACATGACATTTGTTACCCTGAGAGAATTTTGTTTCCAGTGTTCACCTTTACCCACAATCTCCCACCGGGACAGGGAAAGAAGTAACACAAAGGACCTTTGTCATTAGGATTGACTGACATGGTGATTTCAGCCACTGGGGTAAGTAGATGGGAAGGATCTTGGGGCTTATGTAGATTTTCTCAGTTCTCCCCAAATTGTGCATACTAACATCACACAGCACTAAATTCTGGAATAGGTAGCTTGTTGTGACGGAAGAGTACAGCCCCCATGATTCTCACTCACTTTACAAATCAATCTTCCTGTTTCCAGAATGGCTTGGTATAGTACTCTGTGTCTCTAGCAAAGTCTTGCTGACAGAAGAAAAGAGTTCTGCTTTCTCTATCACTCACTGATGAATGGAAGAGAGAAGAGGTCTGTCTAATATAACCACCTCTTCTCAATTTAGTTATACTGGAAAACAAAGTGATTGTGCTTTGTTTAATTAATCTCATGAATTCTATGCAAGCTTGGTCCAGTAACCACCTGGGACAAGCTATCAGAAGGCTCTTCTTAATTTTATGTGCCCATGTTTTGCAAGAACTTAATAAATGATTATTCCTGACAGCCTCCAGCCCTTGTGAAAATGATCATTGCCAATAAGGGCTATAGAAGAATTGTGAGCATGTTGCCCTTCTGCTACCTGCTTTTTAATCAACAGATATGCCACACACTGACAGTCTTTGATTACATGCTCCATTCAGAGCTCTGTTTTGGGGGGGGATTTTTTTTTAATGTTGGAACATGATAAACAGTAAAGATGCACCCCTAATAGAAAAACAGATTTATTAATAAATAGCTGACACTTTGTACTTTTACAGAATATCAGAGCAATTAATGACAACAGAAGAAAGATCTTCAATACCTGCAAAGCTAAATATCACATTGATTTGAGCACAAAGCTTTTTCTACATAGCAGCCAAGGAATTGTCTATTGTACTGGTCAATTCCTTTAAGTAACACGCAGAAAAATACACAAGGAAAACTACTTTGAACATCTTTCCCCTTGGTTTAACTCTATATATAAGCCAACTTGTCAATATACAGTAGCTAGTAGACTAATAGGATCAACCATACTCTTTTCATTCTGTATATACATACATGCATATGTGAGCATGGGTATGTAGCCATCCAAAAGGCCCATCATCACTAGATTTCATGTAACACTGAGATATACAATTTGATTTAAAAGCATAGAGTTCACTTCAGGAGAAAAATGCAACATTTAGATCATGAAATCCTAGAATTCCAAAGTCCTAGGCAGATAGACCAGAACAAATTCGAAGAGATGGGCTAGTCTAATGTCTTCTTAGGAAGATACAACACTACTTCTACTCCTGGCCTCTCCCGATTCAGTGTCATAGTCTAGATAACACACCAAACCCAATGGGGGAAAAACAAATTATCCAGCAAATATGAATTTGTCTTCAATCAAGTAGTCTTCAGTTCTCAACACACTTCACCCATGCAGTATGGCTTCGTGTTTATTCATTTGCTGCCCACGGAGTCTTGGACACTGTTCCAGGCTCAGCACAAGTGGTAGAGCATAAACATACACAAGATAAGACTCTTATTTGCATACACTTGACATTGTTCTTGAAAATAATCATTAAAAAGTGCAAACAAATGCTGCAATAAATCCTACGAAGAAAAGTAGTGTAAGCAGAATGGATTAGGCTGTGCGGAGGGATGCGACACGAGTTGTTATGCGTGGAGTATGATAGTCAAGGCAAACCGCATCGAGGAAATGATGAATGAGCAGGAACCTGATGGAAGAAAAGAAGGCAGTCATGCGGCCTCCTAGCAGGAGAGCACTTTAAATAGCAGCCCAAAGTGGAAGCACACTTAATCCACTCACACTGCCTGCCGCATGCTGCTTTTCCTTCCTGCAACTTACTTGATCGTATTCTATCACCTTCAACTTCTTTGCAGAAACTGCCACTCTCGTTTCTGTTGGAGACTAAGATGGCTCCCAAAACTCAGATCTGTGCCATTGGCTAATCACCGCCTACATTTCTGTTCCAGCCTTACAACATATTAGCGTTACCCTCCTTTGCCCAGGCCATCTCAGAAAACACTATTGCTCCTTAACTCGGGGAGTCAGACAATTGTTCCTGTCATATTCAACTCCTGAGCTGATTTGACCCAACTTCTTCTCTGGAATTTTAGTCTCAAAAGCCTTGAAAGTGCAATGAGGCAACACGACTTCTGTAACACTGGTTACATCATAGGTTTGCATATGAAATAAAAACACATCCCAAAAGTTCTGTTATTTCATCAATTACTTTCTTCTTACCATGTTAGGCTTCCTGCTAGATGCCAGTGACACTGTGCAATCCCAGATGCTCAGGGTGATCACAGGAGGGTGCTCTTTGCTGTGTGCAGGCTGTGTGACCCTGTGGCAGCACCCAGCTCCAATCTAGTGGCCTCTCTGTGAGTGTTGCGTGTCTCTCTGCTTTGTGTCAGTGTGCATGTTTTAGTGTTCTCAGCACTGTATTAGGTGCTATATGTTGTAATAAAAATAAGAAAACATGACATGCAAAGTAGTCATGATTTCACCAACAAGTTGATTTCACAGTTTTTAGTAACACAATATGAATATATACCTAGAAAATTGTATAGCTATATACCATGAAAACAACAGTTTAAATCCATAACAAGAGAATTGCAAAACAAAACCTACCAACTTTCCTTTTAGTCATTTCCTAAGATGATAGACTCTATTCTAGGTAAATCATTAACATGGAAAGAAAAATCAACATTACTGCTCACATAGGTTCTGCAGTCCTATAAGCAATGTTGCATCTAGTCATCTATAGCAAAAACATTGCATCATACCACACAAATATGCCAATTTTTTAATTTGTTTAATTTTAATAAAATAAATTATTTTAAAAATAAATTATAAAATTCAAAAACGCTCCATGAATTCTGCTTTGCAGAAATATCAGGGCAGGTCATTATTCAAAAATCTGGAGTCAGAGAGATAGCTCAGCAGACTAAGTACCCGCTTAGGCAAATTTAGGGGCTGGGATTTGATTCCCAGCATCACATGATGCGCCAGCCCCTCCCCTGGACATGCTGAGCCTGTGACCTAGTATGGATTTGGTGGTGCACAAAATTCCAGAGCTGGGGATGTTGAAAACAGGGGGATCACTATGAATCCGAGCTGCACGGTGAGACTGTACCAAATACATTTTTTAAAAAATCTGGCATCAAACTTAGCCCCTCAGATGTATCAGAACCTGTCAGTCCATTTCCACTTCCACTAAAAATCCTACCAATACCTGTATTTGTGTCTTTTTAAAAAAATATTATTGGATATTTGTTATTTGCAAAAAGTTTTAAAATCATGTCTTCTTCAGGGCTCATTACTACTTTTTTTATCTGTTTTCCTGTCTAAGGATCTTGCTGTGCCATTTATACAAGTCTTATGCAGAGGGACATTGTCACTCTCTGGCTTATTGCTCTCTCTTTCCTACTCCCACTGTGCTCATCCCTGTTAATATTCCATACAGGTAAACAGCTCTGCTGAGCCTTGGTACTGTTCAGTTTGAAGTAAATATGTAGAATAATATATTCAGATATTAGCTTTTCTGGTTGAAAGGCTCTAATGAAAAAGGAACACCTATGCCAATGCAGGGATATTACAGTTAGGAAGGGGTAGGAGCCCTTCCTAGGTGGTGGGCCCAAGTTTGCACAAAAAGACAGACTTTTCAATAGCTACAGTTTTCAGGAGTCATCATTTATTTGCTGGCTAACTAGCAAAGGTATTATTTATTTATCCTCATGTCAAATTATTCTCTATGATGTGATTTTTTTAGT
This sequence comes from Myocastor coypus, assembly GCA_004027025.1. NCBI lineage: Eukaryota > Metazoa > Chordata > Mammalia > Rodentia > Myocastoridae > Myocastor > Myocastor coypus. Next base: position 104,709 of record PVJA010000907.1, on the reverse strand, counting down.
GTCTTGGGCCACATTAAGTCTGAATTCTTATCTGCTAAAACCCAGGATCCTGCATGCACAGTCATCATTAGTTTGTCCCCAAAGCAGAGAAGATGTGGAAACATCAGGGCCCTGGATCTTCATAATGATTGTCTTCCACACAAATCCTAGTGATTGGTTCTGCATGACCAGTGAGAGCCTGGGCAAATGAGGGAGACTCTCCACCTGCATGTGAAAGTCACCTAGTGTTTTTTAAATGGGTAAACTTGCATCTTTTGTTTCCTCTTTTATGTTTAAAAGTTTGTATAAAAAATCCCTGTTTGTTGATTAGTTTGTTGGTTGGTTGGTTGGTTGGTTGGTTGGTTTCAAATATCAAATAAATTACTAGATACATTTTAAAACCTTAGCAAACTTTAGAGAAAGTAAACCAAGCTTGTGCACTTGCACTGCTTAAGTGCAGGTAGAAGTCTATTTATCTGGTATGAAAATCAGGTTGCCTGTTTCAAGTGCTCCTGTCCACACCACTAGAAGGAGTAAACTTTTCTCAGCTCCAAAGCACCAGCTAAGTTCTCCTGGACTTTTCTAGAATAAAGAACAGCTCCTAGTATTGTGGATCATTCATTCCATAGGGGATTATCTATCTTTTCAACTTGCCTCTGTTTTGTCTTCATTGACCTTTTATTCAACTAAATTGTAAACTGAGAAGGAGGAGAGTAGGTAAAAATATTTCTTAGCAATATTACTGTAGAATTGTTTAAAGATTCCCATAGAAATGTTTACCTGTCTGTAAATATCTTCTCTTCACTAGACATGAATAATAATGTGTATGTGCTCACCATTCACTGTGCTTCCACAGATGATGTAAAAAACTTTCAATCTGTTCTATTCACATCCATGTGAAAATGCTGCTGAAACTCTTTCTTGTCTGCTATTATTTCAGCTATATTCTTCAAGATGATGCTATTTGAACCCCCTCCTGCCTCCAGGCCACAGTAACTCATCTTGGATACAGAGTCTATGGAAGGATGTCAAATTTAGCAAAAAATATGTTCCTTTCAACTCTGTTATTAATTTTAAAACCGAGTAGTATTTAGTCCTCATTTGGTCACGAGGGCATAAAGGAGCTCAGGATCTGTGTCCTCACTCTAGATTGTAGAGTCAAATAACACACAGGAAACAATAGACAAATATGTGGAACACAGAGTAATCCTAAGTGAGTCTCAGAACAGACCAAACAAAGTCAGCAAGTGTGTACTAGAAAAGTAGAAGGGTACACAGGGAAAACTTGGGAACAGACGACTTCCTTGAAGAAATCATCTGAGTAGAAATAGGCTATGAACTCTTTGCATCAATTAAACACTAAGCTCTCCTGTGTTAGCATGATTGCTGCTCTTTAGAAAGATCAATATTGATGATACCCTCATAACTTTTCACATAAATGTGAAAATGTGCTATAAGCGATATGATATAAATATAATTACTACATAAAAGTATTTCAAATGGCAATATTACTTCCTAAGTTATAGTTCTTTCATCATTTTTGAAGATGTTACACTTGGATTAAAGGTTGATATCAATAAATGTACTTCTTTTGGGTCATTTTGTTATTTCGAAGGAAGAGACATTCATTCTAATATATATATATATATATATATATATATATATATATATATTATATTCCATGCTTCATCCAAGGATATACTATTTGTTACTGAATGCACAAAAATGAAATATGAGGGCCACCAAACTAGAAGTTCTCAGGTGAGGCTCAGCCCTGTTTCCCACAGTGACTAGTTTTAACAGATCATTTAAGACCTCCAGGCACCACTTTCTTATCTTTAAGACAAGGCCATCATACTAGCCTCACCTTATGACAAGGTTACTCAAGGATAAGATATACCAAGATATAAAATACTCTTGTATCTGTTAGCATTCTTGCAAAGTTCTTCTAATTTCAAAGTCCATTCCTACGTGAGTGAGGAAAAAAGCTTCAAAACTTTGCCACTATTGTGGAAGGTAATAAAGTAGAATGTAAAAATACGCATGCATATATACAGAGAAAGGTGAGAGAGAGAGAGAAAGAGAGAGAGAGAGAGAGAGAGAGAGAGAGAGAGACAGAGAGAAACAAATAGAGAGAGAGACAGAGAGAGTGTGTGTTGTACGAATTTTTGGTCCGGTGCAGAAAGAAATGATGAGAAGACCCGATGAATGTAGCTTCAGAGGACTCACCGAGATTTCTTTTCCTCAGTGAACCCAGAGCCTCAGAAGGCTCTTTTTTTTTTTATTTAGCATTTACAAAAAACGGCTAAAGAGTATACGTCACTACTTTAATAGATACAGCATATTCCAGACATGTAGCTCATGCTAATATTAACAGATATGTAGCTCACGCCAATGCTAACAGACACGTAACTCATGCATGTGCTTCCAGACACGTAGCTCACAAATAATACTTTAAGCAGGGGAGGAGGCAATCATTGGTGTCATGGAGCAGATAAACAAAGAACAGGGCATCCATGGGAAAAGCCTCCATCCACAACCTTGAGCCCTAGCTTTCCGGGAATTTCAGGCAACAGAAGGTAGCCCTCCCTGGGCTCTGTCTATAATTCAAGAACAGGGCATCCACAGGTGGAGCTCCCCCCTGAAGCTTCAGGCCTCAGTTTTCCGGAGACTCCCGAGCAACAGAAAGCAGGCCTCCCTGAGTTCTGTCTATAACTCACCATCTCTAGGGACACCAACTGGTCTTCAATCTTATCTCTGTATCACTATAATAAGAGACAGAGAGACAGAGACAGAGAGAGAGAGAGAGAGAGAGAGACAGAGAGAGAGAGAGAGAGAGAGAGAGAGAGAGAGAGAATAAGAGAATATAATGACTATCAAAAGGAAATGTGGTGGGAAGAAAACGCAGAATCAGCCCTGGCAAGGACAAATCCTCACGGGCCTTGGAGCAAGGCTGGGCAGGGGAGACCCTGGGCCACCCATCTGGGAATACATCCTACCTGGTCCCCAGCCCACTCAACTACAGGTTCTGGGCATAGTTTTCCAGTGCTCTTTGGAAGATCTATCTTTTTCACCCTCCTTTTAAACAGAGAACTCAGAGGCATATATTTTATGTATTCGAGATGGCTATATTCTTAGATAAACAGGGGCACAAAAGCTTCGTGCAAAATTACTTTGTAAGGGCAGTGTCACCCCAGTCTTTGAGGCCTAAGATTTAACTATCTGAGGTGAATTCATCATAACTCTATTCACTTAGAAACAAAATGTCATTTCTCGTGACCCAATAAATGAAATGTAATTACTGAAAGTACATAAATGACAGAAATGAAAATTTTCCCTCCTGATCATGCTCATGACAAAATGTAATTTCATATATTTAAGTAATGAAGAACTGGGTAAAAACATCCCAAGACAGACCAAGGAGGTTGGGCACAACGTTGACATTAAAGATCATTTTAAATCATCAGTCTTTGAGAGATGTTGTGCTTTTAGACAGCTGCTAAAGTTCTAATGTGAGTTTCACTCTCCCTTAGGAAATATTTAACTTGCATTGAAAAATTTATTTGAAGAGACAGACACCTGGGAGTATGATTGTGAATACCTAACATGCCCTTTGCCTTCTAAACTAAGAGCTTTGGCCCTTTCAGCTGTTCCAGTGACTTTCTCTCTTTTCTTTCAGAGATTTTTAATCCTCTGATGTAAAAAAAGATTATAAACAAAGAGCCTTCTGATTGCTTATATTGAAACACTTATAAAATTCTCTATAAAATAGTCAAAAGAGGTAGAGTACACCATTTCATGCCTATCCAGAAACACCAACTTAGTCGTTTATTTCCTTCTGCTTTGGATTATTGAATGCTCAATTTTCAAGCATTATTATTAAGAAGAAATATTATTCTGTCAAGCACTTCTTCCAGAGAAAATCTAAGTGACTTCATATTCTTGAAATGATGCCGATTCCTTTGCTAAAACTGTATACACCACTCAATGATATATGATTAGAAATTATGAGGCCAATTTTCCAAAGGTGTTTCTTAATTTGCATCAGCAAAAAAAGGAGTACTCATAATTGTCCATGCAAATCAAGGACTTTCATATGCAAATGCTTGTGTGTGGATATAATTATGCTACTCTCATACATAGATTGAGGTTTTAATCTGTATTACAAATAAGTGTGTAAATATGCATTTGTATTTTTAGTTGTACTTAAAAATACTGTCCATATGTGTAACTATAGATAGGAATAGAAATGGTAGAACCAGCAAGGGTCACTTGTTATGATACAAGTGAAGTTATTTTCACCAACAGAACTGCCTCTCCTGTCTAACCCTTGTACACCCTTATAAAATCTTGATCATTGAGCCAACTCCATCTTATACTATGACAAAATTAATCACCTTCCTTTGAGCATTCTACACTCCAGTTTTGCAGACATGCCTGATATTCATGATTGTTTGAGTTGGTATTCCAGGAACTGCTTGACCCTCATAAAAAACACACTAGGCAATTGACTATAGAGAGTGTCAGGAGCTCTTGCCAATGAATTTCAGTTTTACCCAGCTGAAGTATCTGCTATACAAAAATACTTACCCCAATTATTGCATCCACCATATACTTTGGGAGAAATCCATTATTCCAGGGGAATTATTTTTACAAAATTATTTCTAAATGGTTTTAGAAATTTAAATCATTGACCTAGTACAAAGCTAAATTCTCATCTACCACAGTGAGCTAACAATGTTCACTCTGAGAAAAAAAATATTTTTTCTACACAGTGAAGCAGTGGAAAGAGACAGATCTCTTTATTAACAATGGTGCTAATTAACAAGGTGGCTCATTTACTTTTGCCAGAGTGGAAATTTGACTGGATGAGCAAATTATGTAGTTTTGACAAGTCCTGAGCATTTCTTCCACCTTCCTTGACTCCCTCGATGGACAGTGTAAGCTAATGACTGGAATATATTGGCCTCACTTGACTACAGATCATTCTCTGTTTTATACAAAATTTGAAAAAGTGAAAGATAGAATCGCCAGTGATCTTCTCACTAAAGAATGTGATGATATAAGCTGTGACAATATTTTTATTGTAGTTCATGAGCTGAGTAATTATACTTCTCATTCTTCTAAGGGAAAGAAGAAACTGGGGTTGTCTGACACAAATGAAAGATATTAAGCTTTCTAGAACACTTTACTAGCTTAAAGGAGACAGCAAGACAAAGTATGAAATTAGCAGACACTGTTGAAGGAACAACCTAAGAGAAGAGAATGAGTAGTTTCCTTGAAATTCCTACAAATGCCAACTGATTTATCAGTCACACAGGAGATTAATTAAGTAAATCAGAAGAAAGACTGAAGAATATACAACTACCTTTCTAATTGTTATTATAAATGCTATTTGTATCTCTGTATTGGTGCTACTTGAGTTATGTGAATGACAATATTATGAACTTCCACTCAAGCACTACAATTAACCTCCAAAAGTACTTTCATGGATAAAGAAACTATTAATTTTGCTGAAATGTAAAAATATTCATTGGACATCAAACCTGGTCCAATTTCAATCAAATTTAACCTTGAGCAACAGAACAAACTGTTCTAATTCATTATTACTAGAATAGCCAAACGATTTCATAAAACCCCATAAATGTTTTCCTATAAAAATGTAGGAAAATAAAGCAGAAAAGATACATTTAAAATTTTTATTAGACTCACATGTCACGTTTTTGCATCTGATTCTACACCGAGAGCAAAGGCTATGGCACAGATTGCAACTGGGAGTTCCAGCATGGATGTTAAAGTAAGATTGAGGATAAAATCAGGACCAGATGGCAAGAGAATGCACTGCACACATATAAACACATCATTGAAACAGGTACCACTCTTCTTAGAAATGTACATTTTCTAGAGCCAGCAAGATAGCTCAGCAGAGTAAGCCCCTGCTTACGAAAGTACAGCAACCAGAAGTTGATACCCAGCACATTTGCCACACTGGCCCTGCCTCGGGGTACTCTGAGCCTGCCACCAAGTCCAGGCGTGATGACTGATGCCTGTAACCCCAGTGCTGGGGAGATTGAAAACAGGAGGATCACTACTTGAGCTGCATAATGAAACCCTCTACCAAATACAAAAGAAAAAATAAATTAAAAAGCATTTTAAAGAAATGGTCACTTTCTTCACAATGAGGATGTTTGTACTGTGGTAAACTGAAGGCACTACACAGTGAATGCTACATCCTAGTTATGCAACATGCTTGCTCTCCATGGAACAAGAGAAAAATATGGCGTATACTTTTTAATTTAACATAGTAAAATAAAACAATTGTAAAAATACAGGGCAAATCCTTATAACCAGAGTCTAACTAGAAAACCACCTCCTTTTGAGGACAGTCTTTCTTGTGACTTAAGTAAACACATTCAGATAATTTCCCAAGATTGTTCTTAATAGAACAACCTGAATATCACTCACAACTATCGTGAAATCCAATGTTAATCCCTTGTCTGATATAAGTTAAAAGACAGTTTGATCTTGCATGCTGCCAACCACCCCAGTCTTGCATTGTGCCCTCCCTCTGATTTCCATCACAGACAAGTTTATCTCTTAGAAGAGCTTGAAGTATAATCACATTGTAATACAACAGGGGTTGTGTATACTTGTAAGCGAATACTTTACTTGGGGAAAAACCTCTCCTGGTCTTATACCCTACTGGGACTGGCAGGCCCACCAGCTCCTGCCACTCAGCACAAATACATCTCAGCATCAAGCAGTTAATAGATACTGACACATGAAGCACTTTGCCTTAATAGATCTGTATTTATATCTAGCTTGTTTCAAGTTCAATTTGCAAGGGAGCTTTATCTTCGTTGCTATCAAATATGCTACTTACCCTACCATTTCCACCTGACAGCACCTGATGGTACAGATCTCATTGCAGGGAAACCCACAGCTGCCTTCACTGTCTCATGCTTTCTGGGCTCTCACATTGTCGTGCCTGCACTTCCGGTGCTTCCTGTGCCCTTCTCATCTCCCTTACCACTCACCTGTCACTCCCTCTATCAAGCCTTTCTTGACCTTGAGACACACTGTGCAATGGACTACATCCTCCCTCAGAGCACCGCATCTGAGCTTATTCGTATCCTGGAAGATATTTGAAATATAGCACCATGACACTCTCTTGAATACATTTATTTATAACCTTGGTTCTTCTCTAATTAAACTTTAAGACCTCTGAGGACAGGAGTCAGACTGTGTCAGTTTGTATTTCCAGCACATAACTCTATGCTTGGCACACAGTAAATGTTCAAGGAATAATTCCTCTAAAAATGTAGTGCGATTACACAGTTCCAGTAGTGAGAAAGGAAGGCCCTGCAGAAACAAGCAACTGTGTTTGCATTATCACTGAATGTCAAAATGAGTAGCTAGATTAAAATTTGCTTACAGTTCAACAATTCTTGCACACCTTTTATACCTGCATTTTTGGGTAGTCTCCATTTTCACAATACTGGTTCCCATGGTTTCTTAAGATCCACACTTGCTTTCATGCAGATTAGCAAAGCGAAAGAGTAAACTATGAAATCATCTAATCAGTTCCCAAAATAAGGGTTATACTCAAAGTTGCTCATTATGTATCCCAAAAGTACGACTATCACTTGTAGGGACTCACTGGCCTCCTGGTGGTCCCTTGGAGAAAACACGAGAGGACTAAGAAAATAGAGGCAAGAGATAATAGCTGAAGTCAGGTGGTGGCCCATGCCTGATTCACAAAGGACCCAAATAACAGCAGTAGGGAGTGTATTTATACGTCTTCAAAGTCGCTATCATGTGACACAAGGTTGCTTAGTGACTACTAGCTAACATTGGTGAAGGAGGATGCTTTTCTCTGGACTGAGGTAGCTTGACTGCTTTAGACAATCTGGCCTTGTCCTGCCCTCCCACATACGGTCAATTTTCAGCTTCATCCACTCTCAGCATCTCTCCCTTTTTATTTTGTTGTGTGAATGATGGGTGTTCCCTGGCATCTAGGAAAGCTGTGTGTGGAGATCTCTATAGAAGACTTTTTCATTCTTGATGCCAGTCAAAAGAGTTTTGATACCTGTATACAGCAATTTCACACTATAAAGTCCAATAATCTATAACAGTGTGAGTTACCAGTACAGTGAACAATTGTCAGAGGTCATTACTAATTTAAGTGTTTTGTGGCTAGATATTATTATGGCATTGCTTTTCACAACTCATGGTTACACTTTTCTGCTGGATTGTTAAGACCAAGTTAGGTGAGACTTGTATATAGCAGAAATAAACTTTTTCTATCTAACAAGATCAGTTAAATCTCCTTAGGATTTATCTTTAACCATGTATATCACCTTTTAGATTTTCTATCAGTGCCTATCATCTGGATGAATCACAGCCATTGCTTGACCAAGTGGCTTGCTGTGAAAGCTTGAGAGATTTTTTTTTTTTCTCTCAGTGACTCACTTTGGGCATACTATGCATCTTTTTCCATTTGCTCTGTGGTCCAATAATCCTACTGATCAGAAAATCAAGGACTCAACTTAGTTATAGATGCCACAGCAAAGGTTCTATTATGTCATTAGTGCTCACTGACCTGGGAGTACTAGGACTAAAATATTTTTATCCTCTTAGCCTATCTATCTCTCTAATATTTGATCTGCAAATTTCAGTTGTAAACATTCAGAAGAGAAGCTAAATGACATTACCTTGTATGCAGACAATAAACTTAACATCACTATCAATCTGAATATCAAATGCCTTACACAAAAAAATGAATCCATTAATTTCCAACCAACATGGATATTCAAATATTTAAATTCTTATAGAATATTAACAGGTAACAATTTCATATTTTTAAATAAAAAAAGAAAATAACACCATACATAATTTTAGAGCACGACAATCCTGAAGGTATTGTGTAACATGCTTAAATTTTCATTTTGAGGGTTGGGGAGATAGCTCAGCAGTCTAAGCCCCTACCTTACAATCACAAGGACCCAAGTTCGATCCTTGGTACCATAAACTGTGCCACCATGCTGGCAAAGAAAATTGGGCAAAGGGCACGTGCCTGTAACCCCAGAACTGGGAGGCTGAGACAGCAGGATCATTATGAGCCAGAACTGCGTAGTGAGACCCTATAACAAACAAACAAATAAATAAACAAATAAATAAATTTTTCTTAAAAACATTTCATTTTGACATAACATAACGCTTTTAACCTCATCTCTACTACACAAAAATCTTTAGCCTAATTAGTCATCCTTTAATAGGTTATATATTGCAAGAGGTGTTATTTTGATGTTGTTAAAGGAAAAGATTTGAATCTGAAAGCCTTATCACAATGAGCAACCCTTGTTTTATATTTTTGGAAGACTTGTATGACTGGAATCATGAGCACATTTAAAACACGAGATTAATAATAATGAATTACAATATACATGTGAAAATCTTTGTTTCTTAATTTAGTTTGCTATCAAGAGCATCTTTTATGAAAAAATCCTTATCCCAACTTCTTCTGAACAACTTTATTTTTTATTTATTTTTAAAACTTTATTTATGTTATGTGGTGCATGGGAATCGAACTGCAGTCCCTGCAGTTGCCTAAGGTTGCCCAAGCAGGTGCTCTAGACTGCTGAGCTAACATACCAGGCTCACAACTTTATCTTTTAGCAAATGACCAAATTATTGGGATGTTTCCAAAGAGGCTATTGAGATTCCTGTTCTTTATTAATGAACAAAGATTGGCCACCCCTCTATTCACCAATTGCAGTCTTTTCTAAAAATCTCTCCCCACCCTAAGAAATTTTTTATTTAATTGGCTTTATTTTTGATGACCTGTGAATAAATAATTTTGGTATCACTTTTACCCTGGTAATTCAAGAGAAAGCATGTATTTATGTCTATACCCCAAAGTTCAGATAAAAAGAAGAACAGCTGTGCACCGGATGACAGGCAAACACATAAACAAGTACATTGAATGCACACACATTTTCACAAAATCAGAGTACCCTCAAATATATTTTTGACCCAACTGAATGACAGTAACTCTATTATAACTTTTAGAAAGTCATAGTTATGAGTAAACTAGTCAGATTTTGTTATTTGTCAATTAGCAGGGATCTCCAGTCAAAAAAATTAGGGATAGAATCTTTAACCTATAGTGAATACATATTTTTTTAATACTTTGTCTTCTATTAAGAACACTGGTACTTCAACCTCAGTTATCCCCACATATTCTGTCACCTACTTAGACCTTAGATTTCTACTATGTTAATTCTTTCAATAGGCCTCAGGTCAAATTTAGCCTCTTCACCGTCATCTTCTTTTCCAGGTCTGATTTCATGGTACAGCCTGACAACACACTCTGGTACCCAAATAGGTCACTCAGCGTTCTCTGGAAAAACACAAGGATATCCCCTACTCCAAATTAGCTTTTGTTACTTTGCTTGCTTTCTGTTGCTGTACTTCCATCGTTTTTAAAATTTTAAAAAAATTGTATATATTGACAAGTGAAGATGGAGGGATTTTTCTCCTTTTATTTTTGTAATTGAATTTTGGTTGTACAGTGAAGAACCTGTATCCTATAAATTGGAAGAGGAAACTATCACACAGCCTCCCTTAACATAAGATGGCCTATATATAAAAACAAGCAAATTAATCTAATCTATCTGAAGGATAATGGCAGCCAATAACACCAAAGAAATTACCCAAAAATCTGGATAGAGGTCATTAATGTCAACAAATAAAGTCTGAAAATCATTTTGGGTTGATCTGAACAGTGTGAGACAAAAATGTATCTTTTTTGGAGAAAGTGACCCAAATATAAAGAAGTTATCATAGCTTGTACCCTTTGAAGATCACAAGCAGGCCTGCTATTTTTTAACAGAATGTCAAAACCAAGCAACTATTTAAACCCCATTGTTTTTAGATTATACTCCAAACCTTTATATTTGTTTATAAAATCTCAAAACTTTTTCACACAAATTTTAATTTAGAACTGCAAAACAAGTAAACAACCCTATTAGGAATCAAAAGAACTTTAAGTGATCTTTTAGGTATCCCCATTATTGTAAATCTTAGGAAATATGGCTTTTTAAAGACAAACGAGCCTTTTAAATTATTTACCTTAAGGGGAAAATATAAAAGCTTCTCTTTTAGTGTCAATTGTAATGGAAAGAGGGACCTGCTTTATGTCCTGATTTTCTGAGAGGCCATATTGCTGGCAGAATGACCCTGTGTAACCCTCCAGGTTAGCTATCCAGCATTTTTGCCACTCAGGACCTATAGCTGCCCTACATAGAGGCCATCCTCACTTGTATTTGAAATCCATTTACATATTTTCTCTTTTAAATAATTAATTTCTATTTCAACCCAATCTTTTATTTTTTTTTTAAATTATTAAAAATTTTTATCAAAGAAAGAATGTCCAATTGAGTGATACAAGAATGTAAAGTGATTTAAACAATGTTTTGAGTAGATAGAACTAAAAACTTTGATTTTCCTGTATAAACAGCCTTGATGACACCATGCAAAACCTGAAAATCTTTGTGTAGTCGGGCTCTGCCTTGATTGTCTCTTTTACTCTATGGCCTCAGAGTTGGGTAAGTTGCTAGCAGCAACTTGTTGGTCTTAGTACCAGGAATGGGTTCCCTCAACCAAATTTTCCTTCTTTGACCTTTAGAAGGTCTATGGCCCTGTAGCCAAGGTCATTGTGTGTAGCTACTGTATGTGCCAGCTGTCTTTCTAGCTCTGACTATTAGAATTTTTTTTTTCCCAGTACTGGGGATTAAACAGAGTCTTGCACTTCCTGGGCAGACATTTATTCTACTGAGCTATCTCCCTGGCCCCTAGCCTAATGAAATTCTGATGTCAGTAATGGGCATAGTAAAGGCCCAGACCATGGTATGCTATAGTCATGACTCTTCTACTTATTCCTGAAGTTGGTAGTGCACACCAGCTGCCACAACTGGACCAAGCATGCACAAATGCAAGTGTTTAAGGAATCCCAGCTGCTTCTGGGTAGGACTGAAACCTGGAGACTACTTGAAATTAGTCACTCTCAATTTAAAAGAATTGAACAAAGCTAGAGGGTTTAAACTCTGTCTTGAGTACTTTTGCTCCACCTCTTTGTCCCATTTGGGACTTGGTTTTAAAATAATACTCCAGGCTTAGTCCTTTCTGGTGGTCATAAAAAGTACAGGAAATATAGGAACCAATAAAACAATAAATATTTTTACACACATCTATATAGAGCTATAACATTTGTGGTTCTTGAAACTATTTTTCCCATTGTTAACTCAATATAACTTTGTCCACTTTACCTTTTCTCAAATGTGTTTCTCTCTTTAAACTCATTTTCAAAATATATTCATAGGTTAGCGGACCTCCATCACCCATGCTTTTCACCTAATAATTGTCAATACAACACTCTGGTGCTAACTATTTACGAATCAGTCCATTTTCCCTCCCCATTGTCAAAATTCTGGTGAAAGTCTCACCTACCAAAATCTCTACTGGGATTCCCTGTTGCGGGCACCAAATGTGGGTCTCTTGGTGGTCCCGGGGGGAGGGACGCGGGAAGACTTTGAAAATGAAGACAAGAGCTGATAGCAGAGGTCGATGCCTCAGCCCATGCCTGACTAGCAAAGGACCCAAAGAACAACAGTACGGGCATTTATTTGTACTTTTGCAAAGTTTATATCACATGACATGAGTTGCCTAGTGACTAATAGACAACCTTGAGCAGGCAGGATGTTTTTCTCAGAACTGAGGTAATTTGGCTGCTTTAGGCAATTTGGCCTTGTCCTGCCCTCCTATATATGATCAATTTCTCAGCTTCAACCTCTCCTAACAATCACTCCTTTCACTCCAAGAAAGAGCATTATTCAGAACTACTGATGGACATGTGCTTTTACTTCTTTTCATCCTCCCTTTCATTATGTTAATAACCCCGTTAAGAGTCCACTATTACATATACTATGAAAAGCACTGTAGTTCAAAGACTAATGAAAATAGTCCCTATCTTTAAAAAAGTTTTATTAACATAAAACTCTATGATATATATGATAGAAATTGTAATGAAAATAACACAAAAACCAAAAGGCAAGAAGCTAGGAACTTGAAGGAAATCCTTCAATATGCAATGCCATGCAGATGACAGAATCTCAGTGAATAGAATGGATCTACTGCTATTTACTTATTTATTTGTCATTTATTTATTTATTATTTTTTGTGGTACCAGGGATTGAACTCCGGACCTTGCAATTGCCAGGCAAGCACTTATTCCACTGAGCTATCTCCATGGCTAGAATTGATCTATTTCTTTAAGATTTAAAAAAATTCTTTTAAACTGACACCAAAAGTTCCATTGTCTTCACTAAAATCCTAATGGACCATCAACTTTAGGAAATAACAAGTTTCATACCTATTGAATGGTAAGGCCTTTTCTACGCCTTGTTTTGGTTTATGTCATTTGTTAGTTCATGTTATTTTAACTGATCAATAAGATACCCTGACATTATTTGCATTGACTGTCATATTGGCTGGATCACGAAGCCAGATGATCCTACTGCATTTGATTTCATTGTCAGATTGGATTGACCATTCAACATTTCACCTGAATGTTTGATGAACTATCACAATCTGAATGATTATTTTTCTAATATCCATCTTAAGAAACCTCAGGGGAAGTAAACTGCTACTATACTAGCAACTTCCCAAGATAACAAAATCACTACTGATGTATATGCTGTAGTGGTGAATCTCAGAAACTAGCTTTACCAGTTGGTTATGTAAGGCTGAGACTTGAGTTTGAAGAAATCTTACCTAGCCTAAAAGAGAGAGAGAGAAAAAAAAAAAAAAAAAAAAAAACCGCTGTGATACATAAAAGTGTGTGTGTGTGTGTGTGTGTGTGTGTGTGTGTGTGTGTGTGGTTATGAAAGTCTTTAAGTAAGAGGGAAAGTATTCGGAATAAATCTAAAATCAGAGGTTTGAAGAGTCTAGAAAGAAAGTGGAATTATACTATATGGTAATTTAAATGAAGCGCTGATATTGTTGAAATTTATGTTCTGAGTGTTTGAAAATGAGAAGAGGATAAACATTTAGTGACAGCTCCTGAAGCTGGTAACTTGGCTTTTGTTCCATGACTTCTTGAAAATCTTAATATCTTTTTTGTTTTTGGATAAAATTCTATAACATTTAAATTGGCCATATGAGTAAGTTAAAGCTATATGCAATTATTTTATTTCTTCCATTTGACCTGTTATGGTAGCAATTACTTATTTCAACATTCTTTTTTGTTTAGAGACATAGTGGAATTATATTAAAATAGTCAGGCTGTGTTGAAGTTCCTGGTGTGAAATAATAGATTTGTGGAATGCTATAAACATTTCTGAGCTGATAATTCTTCTCTATCTATCAACTAGCAGTGGGGGCTGAACTCGAAGTATAAGTGCTGCTTAAATCATTAACAATAATCTATTTACTTTAGATAACGACTGAAGTCTTACTTAAGAAACAGAAAGTCTATATATGTGTTTAGAAACTGTCAAACATTTACAAGGATATACAACTTATTTTTCATCTCCAGGGACCATTAATATAGTTAGTTAATCATTCTGAGTAAAGACCAATTATTTCCATAGTATATCTCTTGTATACTTTATAAAAAATATAGGAAAGCCATCAATTTACATTTGGGAATCCCTGAGATTCATAACTTTCTTTCTCTTATGCCTTTAATTTAATTCAATAAAATATAAGAGTCCCATGTGAATCACTGGCACAGAGAAAACAAACTGAACATAAGTCCAGCATGAGGGCCAGCCAGCCAGTTCAGTGGATTAAAATACTTGCTTAGGCAGACATAGGGACCAGGGCTCGATTCCCAACATACCTTGCCAGCCCTGCGTCTGGGTCATGCTGAGATGGCAATTGAGACTGGGTATGGTGGCCCATGCCTATAATCTGAGCACTTAGGGGGCTGAAAACAGGAGAGTTACTATGAGTCTGATCTGCGTAATGAGATCCTATAGACCCTATATTAAATACAGAAAAAAAAAAAGTCCAGCATGGTAGAGTCAAAAATGGAACTTAACAAATTTCTTCTCCACTAACCAACTATGAATTTTACACACCTATCAAAAGCATAACTTCAGCACCCTACATGTCAAGAATAAGTTGACTGTGGCAGGAATTTTTGATCTTCATTTTCCAGGTAAGCCTTATTTGGGGGAAACATGGTAATAATAAATAAATAAATAAATAAATAAATAAATAAATAAATAAATAAATGACAATAGTCTGTGGTGTCCTAGGTTTAGTCTTGTTTGCCTAGATGTAATGTATCAACCATGTTGAAGTGGGCCATGCAAATCAGGAATCTCATTCCCACACCTGGAGAGATACAATCCTCTGATTTGGATCAGTGCCAATTAATATTATGAAGCTAATATTTATAGAAACTAAAGAGTGAAGGCTAACGATTTATAAGCCCAAAGTGGTTTTTGTTTTGTTTTGTTTTGTTTTGTTTTGTTTTGCTTAGAAAAAATAATGGATTCACAAAGAACTGGAGGTGTTAACAATTAGATGACCTCAAGCCACTGACATGTCCCTGGCTCATGGAACCTGAGTCTATGTCCACAGGAGACATGAGACAGGCGATCAGAAAATCAAATCAAGGCAGAGTTGAAATCAGGCTGAATTATTAATGTGGTCTCTAGCACACACAAAGACCTATTAGCAAAGAATGAAAAACAGAAGCATTTGAGCACATTCTCTTAAAAACTGTTTGGGAAGATACAGCCCAATGCTTATGAATCCAAACTGAGAAATTAGAAGAGTAAAATTAAAGTTGAGCACAAACATCAGCAGCTTCACACAGTAGAGAGACAGATTTCCTAAATTAAGGCAAGGTTAATGGTTACCAGTATCCAGGTAAGGAAAAATAGCATGAACCTCTCAAAAGAAAGACTATGTCAGTACTTAGTTATAACACCTAACATGCCCATTATTCAACAAAATACTAAGATATACTTAAACAAACAAAATATAAGCCATGCTTAAAAGAAAAAAATCTGTCAACACAAACTGTTTCTGTCTCAAGACCTTGAATTTTAAATATTTAAATATTATTTTAAAACAATAGGAATCATGCATAAAGAGTTTGAGGAAAGAGTGACAGGGAGAAATTATGTATGAAAGAAATTATTTTTAAGATGAAAAGTCTGTAATCCCAGCATGCTTAGAGGTTAAGGCACAAAGATCACAAATTTGACCCCAATCTGGAAGAAAAAAGGTAAGCTTGAGGAAATAGTAATAAAAATTATTCACTGTGAAGGACAAAGAAATAAATTGAAGAAAAATAAACAGACCCTTAGAGAACTGTGAGACGTGAAACACACCCACTGACAAATACATACTAAGAATGCCAGAAGGAACAAAGACTGAAAAGCAAAACAAACGTTGACAATCTAGTGGCAATGCACAGCATAAGTTTGATGAAAACTATAATGTAAAACTCGAGTAAGCTCAGCAAAACTCAAGTGGGATAAACATAAAAGAGTCACACCTAAACCCACTATGGTCAAATTAAAGACAAGGACAAAGAAAAATTTTGTAAATAATGAAAGAAAAGCAACCCATTACACACAGAGGAGCAGCAGTGAGGTAAACAGCCAACTTCCTATCCAAAACAATGCACAGCAGGAGGCACTGGAATTACACATTCAAAGTGCCAACAAGTATTTTAATAGATGAAACTTGGAAGTGCCACATGCGCCCATTAGCATATGAATAGATAATGGAAACGTGGTATTTAAACACAATGGAGTACTCTGCCATAGCAAAAGATAAATTCGAATCATTTGTAGGAAAACAGGTACACCTTGAGATCTTAATGTTAAGTAAAAAACCTTATGCACACAAATTTGTGTATCACATAGGTCCTCTTAAATGAGAAACCTAGAGCAAAATAAAAGTATAGAGGATGATAGGGTGAAATAGGGAGACAGATTTTTTTGGGAAAGTAAAAGGGAGCAAGAGATGGAGGGAAAGGTTAGGAAGGATGAGGTCAGAGAAGGAGATAAGGAAAATAATTCATATATACTGTGTACCTGTGCTAGCACCCCACAAGGAAGGTCATTACTATGTCCTGGAAACATGTGCCAACATTTAAAAAAATACCGAAGTACTATGTACTAGATTCAGTAAGCTATCTTTCAAATATTAATATAAAATAAAAAGCCCCAGGAAAACAAAGACTGAAAAAAACATCCATTCTTATTAGACATAATAAAATCACAAAGGAAAATCTAAGCTGCGAATGTGCCACTGGAGGTTAACACAAGCACAAAAGAAGAAAGAACATTGGAATTGATAAATCCTTCGGTAAATAAGAGACTTTAAATTTTCATCATTTCCTTAAACTTTAAAGGACACAATATTGAAAATGACAAAAATTATGTTTCATAGCATGTAGACATAATAAGCCTGACAACACAGGTTAATCACTCCTTATCTGAAATGCTTAGAATTAGATACCTTTTAGAGTCCAGATTTTTTAAGACATATAAATGGACACGTCTTGGAGAGAGGGCCTACATCTCAAGAAAGTCATTGCACATTTAGCCTGTCTGAGTTACCTTTTTCTTGTTGCTGGGATGCCCAAAGTGAAGGAAGGAAAGGTTTATTTATCTCATGTTTTGTGGAGGTTTCATTCCATAATCAGCTAGCTCAAAGTCAGGGTGGCACACGGCTGAGGAGCCACTATGCATGGTGACAGAAGCTCGCAAAAGCAACAACGAAAACAATAAGAGCACACCTCTTCTCTTCCCTTATATTGCATGGAGACTACTCACACTAGAGTGGTCCTTTACATCCACACCATGCCCTCCTCTTGCACAGGCTAAGAATATCTACAATGAGGACCCTGGCACCCTGTCAAGTCAAGTAACTTTTCAAGTTGATACATTGTATCAACCATGACAGCATTCTGAAGTATAAACAACTGTCCCGGACCACTCTACAGCATAAAATCTAGAATTGATAAGTTACTTACTTAAGATTAAAAATTTCTCAAATTGACAAAATATATCAACCATTACAAAGGGTGGGGAAGATAGCTCAGTAGAATAAGTACTTGCCCGGCAAATGCAAGGACCTGAGTTCAATCCCCAGTTCCACCAAAAAAAAAAGAAAGAAAATAAAATGTCAGCCATTACATATCCTATTACCATATATTTAAGATAATTATGTATAATAGTTCATTAAGTCAAAGATAAATGTACATCTAATAACTTGGACTATGAAAATAGTTCCATAGTGTAAAAGATTTCATCTGTGGAATTATGTTAGTGCTCTCAAAGTTGGGGATTTTGGAGTATTTTAAATAATCAGATGTATGAGTAAGGGATGCTCAACCTATGTTGGTCCAAAATGGAAGCAGGACGAAAATAGGCCAGATAGTTACACTAGATCTTAGACAAAAGGCTGAGAAATGATAGACCAGATATTTAATGTTTTGCTACATTTTAGTTAAAACTACTTTGAAAAAATATGGGAATACATTAAGTCATAATGGGATCCTGAAAACTGGTGCTGCTAAAAAATTAAAATTAAATAAGAAAAAAAAAGAAATTTGAAATCATAGGTGTAAAGGATTTACTTAATGAAGACATTAAAGGATGGACAAGGTTGTAATATAAGACAAAGGGTAAAGAAATATTTCTTCAGGTAAATAGAGATATTTTACTTCTTTTTAAATAGAGGTAAAATCAAGCACAATAATAACTACATTAACACTGAATGATACACACAGATTCATTCTAGAAAATAGCAAAAGTTGTTAGACCCAAGCACCACTGTGATGTGGTAACTATTATTAATAATAATAATAGAGCAGGCAATAATAACATTAATAAATTGGCACAAAAATAAATTGGGAGTCTGTCATAGGCCTACATGACTCGTTGTGAGACTCCCATAGCAAGCTTCAGGACAGAGTCATCTTCAAACCAAGGGCCAAAGCTTAGGCAAGCAATTTGTGAAGTTCTGGGGCCTCCAAGTAAGGCAACATGGCAAGTGGGTTTTACTCAAGAAGATTCTGTCTACTTCATTAGTTACAGTCAAAAAACAATTGAGTTACTAGTTAAACACAATCTTTTCTTTTGTGCATTTCGCATTGTTTCTCAATTCTTAAACCTTGATTGTATCAGCAATTTCCTCTACCACTTCCTGCAGCCCACTCACAAATCCCCCAATCCAGCTGTATACCTAATAAAAGCCAAAGACTCCAAGCTTCATAGTCCCATCCTGCCATTGGGATTTGACCATCCTCTTAAGCATTGTAATTGATTTTATATATATATATGTATATATATATATATATATATATAAAATATTACAATGTATTGATATATATAGTGATATATATATATATAAATTACCACTGTAATATATATATATATAATATTACAATGTATTGATATATATAGTGATATATATATATAAATTACCACTGTAATATATATATATATAATATTACAATGTATTGATATATATAGTGATATATATATAAATTACCACTGTAATATATATATATAATATTACAATGTATTGATATATATAGTGATATATATATAAATTACCACTGTAATATATATATATAATATTACAATGTATTGATATATATAGTGATATATATATAAATTACCACTGTAATATATATATATATATATATATATACACACACATATACATATGTTGTCTGTGTTTTATGTTGTTGGTGTAACTCTGAGCAAGAAATTTGTGCTTTTATGCCAGGGCCCTAACATTAAGCCAAGCTAAAAAACAAAGCCCATCAAATGCTGTCTACAAGAGGAACACATTAGATTCAAAGCCATAAATATGGTAAAGCAACTTTGATGGAAGATAGAAAATATATTATGCAAACAGTAATCAGAAGAGTTGATGATTTCACTAACATCACACAAAATAGATTTTAAGACAATAAGTAGTGTTGGTGTCAAATACATACAGTTCATGAAAGTGAAAATATCAGTATGACAGAAAAATACAAAAACTATCCACAAGATATACAAGGCAAACAAATGATAGAACTGAAAAGAGAATTAGAAAATACTATTTGAAAATGTAAATGCTCAAATATTAAAGTATGATAAAAGCAATCCAGAAAGGACACAGAGGACCTGAATATTCCTTTCAGACACTGTGACTGATACAATATCAGTAAAACACTTAAACAAAAATATGAAGCAGAACGAATGTATTTTACCAGCAAAAACTTAGTATTATCCATAGAAGATCAATTTCTGAGACATAAACCAGGTCACAATTACTGAAACTATTGAAACTACGCAGGGGCATGTTCTTTGATCACTAAAACTTAACCTATAAACCAATAATACAGCAAATCTAAGACAATCCCAGTATTTGAAGATTAAGCAGTACACCTTGTATAATCTATGGTTTAAAAGAGTGCCAGTGAAACATTTGGAATAATTGAAATTATGGAAAGACAATATATAAAAATTTATAAAATATACTTGAAGTATGTCAATGCTTGCATAACAAAAAAAAGACACAAATGAAAGACCTAAGTCTTCATCTTACTAAATGTTAAAAAGAAGTACAAACTCAACATAAATTAATTACATTAAATGAATAATTAAAGTCAGTTTTTTAAAAAAATAGAAATACAATAAAAAGCCCAATGAAACCAACAGTTTATCCTTTTATGGTGATAAAAGTCTGAGAGTCTTGTGAAGAATAACTAATACGCCAAATGTAACAAGTTACCAAAATAATAATAAAAATGGGGATTTATTGCATTTTCAATGGTAATTAAAAGGATTATAAAGGCATATTAGCTTAACTTTATTCCAACAAGTTCAATGAGATAAATTGGAACACATGCATAAATTCTCGAAAGTTACACTCTACCATAATTCATCAAGGAAAAAGAGAAATGGACACCAAAATAGTCTTTTTTTTTTTTTTTTTTTTTTTTTTTTTGTCTTTTTGAGACAGGGTCCCGCTATACAGTTCAGGCTGGCCTTGAGCTCACTTTTGTAGCCCAGGCTGGTTTCGAACTCGCACCAATCCTCCTGCCTCAGGCTCCCGAGTGCTGGGATTACAGGCATGCGCCACCACACCTAGCTCAAAGTAGTCTTAATAATAAGCACAGAAGTTTAATTTGTAATTTAAAATCTCATATAGAATATTGTAAGCACAAATTATTTCCTTGATAAAGTACACCAAATATGTATTGAAGGAATAATGTTAGTCCTTTGCAAGTTATTCTAGTCAGTAGAAGTGAATAGTTAGAAAATCACTATAGGAGGCCCTCCAGAAGGATAGTGGGGTGGTGAGCATTAGAGAAAGAGTTTCTCTAGGATTTGGTGTCCAGGCACTTGATATAAGAAAGTGAGAAAAGAAAGGAAGAAAGTGGTTCTCAAGACCCATGAAGGTTTTGACATGATGAAGCCCATGGGTGGAGCTAACAGAAAGACTTCAACAAAGAAGGTGGCAGGTGGCATTTTCCCTGAGCCCAGGCTCACTGCTACCTGCCACTTCCTTCATAGGTCTTGAGATTTCTAGGGTGTACCCATGTGGTCTAACTCATCTTAACCTGCAGGCACATGATGATGCTGGTGGCCCCACAGGTCTCTAAGGAAAGATGTACCAATGCAACTGGGCAGTGGACACAGTGAAATGCAGGAGCTAGTGAGTTATGTGGGTTCAGATATTCTCTAGGAGAGAGTGATTGGCCTGTTACCATCTTAGAGTAGGGCCAACTGAGCTCAGAATTGAGAACATCTGTGGACCAGCTCCATTTAATGACTCCCAGTAAGTTAGGAAACCAAGTTCATATAGGCAGGGAGCTGAGTTCAAGCCACCAGGAGGCACAGGAGCTGTTACAACTTGAATAAATCTGCTTCCAATCTCACAGCCAGAAACCACTCTGAACTTCTGTGAAACTAAGAATGCAAGCTTGATTAGATTATGCAATACCCCACCATAAAACTACTACTCACTTACTGAGATTAATCAACTTGGATCTGGATTCAAATTGCTCACACTGTCTACCAGTGATTACAGAGACAAAACTTGAAGTGAACTTGTTTCCCTTATTGTCTTTCTTTTTTTCATTTCCTTGTTTTGTTTTCATTTGTGAGATTGTTTATTTTTGTTTTTACAAGAGTATAATGAGGTTCATGGGTTTTGGTGTTGTTATTCTGTCTGCTCTGTTCTGTTCCTGTCTTTATTTCTTTCATATCTCTTTTCATCCTGTGCTCTTTACCACTTTCCCAAAATTTGTGTAATCTTCCTTTGTTCCCCAGCTTTGTTTCTAATCTCTCCTTCTTCTTCTACTAAATCTTTTAAATCTTTAAAATTTTCCTCCTCTGAGAGGAAAATCACCTAACTGAGGGTTTATTTACTGTATACAATTTTGTGGTTCGTTTTAGACTTTGTTATATAATCACAAATCTAATCTATACAGTTAATTGTGGCAAATGAATAGTTAGCTCAGTTTGTCATTTTTCAGGTTGTGTTTGCTGCTATTGTTAGTGTTTAAAGTATCACTTTAGCAAAAGTGATGTGATTATTCTTATCAATTGATCTTCCTGGTATATCAAGGCTGACATTGCATAACAGCCATTAAAAGTGGTATAAGCCAATGCCAAAGTACCAGGATCTGGGTCAAGTAGGTAACCACTTTTCATTCCCAATAACCCAAAGAAGTAGGTTCTTGAAAAAGACTCAAAGTCCATAAGATATGTCTCTCAGAAGACATTTCCTAAGAGTTCTAAATACTAGTAATAAGGCAAACCAAAATAGGCAATTTATCAACATCACTTCAGGAAATAAACTAAAATAAGAAAAGAAAATGAGAAGGTATTTAAATAATATGAAGCACCAAAACTCCAGTTCAGCAGAGTAAAACCTAGGGACAATAATGTAGAACAATCCAAAAGCCAACAACCTCGACTCTGCAATGGTAACAGTAGAAGTAACAAAGTAGATGAAAGAGGCTATAGTAAAAATTCAAATAAGAAACAATTTCTCAGATAACTATAGACCTGGTGATCAGAATGAATGTCAGACTTATTGACTGTAGGACAGATATAGGTAAAAATATAAGAGATAAGGAAAATTACAGAAGCCATTAATGCCCAACATAATAAGGGAATGAAATCCATGAAACAGAGCCAAATAAATACAAAAGAGATTAAAAATTCCATTGAGAGTATATGAAGCAGAATTAGCCAATGTGAGGACAACATCTGAGATACAGAAGGCAGGACTGAAATAAGCAATCATAAGAAAGATGTCTTTAAAATAGCAAGTGGTCACAAGAAATCAATCTAGCAGCTGCTTCATGGTGGAAAACAGAATAAAATAAGATTGATTAGAGTTAATGAAAAAGAAAGAAATAGTACAAATGTTATAAAAAGCCTGTTCACAGCAGTCGTGGCAGAAAACATACTAAGAAAGGAAAAAGAATCTGACATTCAGTAATTGAGGTATATAGAACACTAACTAGTTACAGAAAAAAAAAAAAAAAAAAAAAAAAAAAAAAAAAAAAAAAAAAAAAAAAAAAAAAA